>WURT03247054.1:0-47412 GCA_009936505.3 Holothuria glaberrima | reverse complement strand
TATATATGCTTATGTTGAATATAGATGGTCAGTCTTGCAGGTGTCAAGTATACTTCTCAGCATTTGATGTAGAGTTATTAAGTGTCAGGTATTTCAATTGAAGAAATCTTACTTAGTTTGCTATAGGTGATTGAGCTCTCTAAGTTGTAACAAAATTTTATTGTCTGCAAATTGAAACCACCAAATATGTGTTTTAATTTAGAGTTACTAGGTAAGAATAGATTGTCATGACTAGAAAGCTTTTATCTTGTGCTGCAATAGTTATTTCCTGTTGTGCTAAGGAATTATAAAAACATATTTTTGTGTCCTAAGTATTGTTTAATTTGCAATCTATGACAGGCACTTGGGCTTTCCCTGGATGAAAGTGATCCTCTGTCTGAGAGAAGAAGTCAGGTTGGTTTTCAAACATTTTAGGATGTACTTCTTTGAAAGAACAGTCATTCATTGTAATACAGTTTCACAACAATGCAGTTGTAGCTTTAATGTTCACTTTGTTATATTGGTGTTAAATTTACCTGAAATTGTCATTACCTAAGAAGTGGTTATAATTAAGTGTTCACTTGTAAATGAGTATAATAAATATTTATTACATCATTAATATTCATTATATCATACTACTTATCAGTATTTGCCCCAGATAAATGAATGACCACCATCCAAAACATTTGGAATAGTGCAATTGAAGTCCTGTATTTTTCCATTGTATACCACAGGTGATAATTTTAGTTGTGGCTGTCATGGACACTGTACATGAGGCTGAAGCTGCAAGGTCAAGGCCAGTTTAGCATATCTCATAGAAACACTATTTGATCAACTTTGTAGAAGTACATTGCAAACATTAAAATGATTCTTGCCCCCAAAATACCTGTTCTTTTGTATGGAACCATTGGGATTTGTTAGATTGCATTGGGAATAAGGTTGTATACTGTTATACCTGGTCTAAGGTATTAAATTTGTGAGGCTAGAGTATAAGAGGCAGAGGAATAACTCCTCAAGGCAAATTCTGCAAAACTGGCCTTGAGGCTGGCCTCAAGACCTCTGACACTGATAAATTTAGCCTGAGAGAATAGCAGAAATCTAGCTGCCAAAAGCAGTATTTAAATTGCAGATTTCATTGGAGTAATACAATATTACATCTACCCAACTGGAGAGTTTATGTAAACAATATGCATAGCCTCATTAGATAGTGACTACTGTAGTCAGGTTTGTCTTATGCTATCTTTACTTATGTAGAGTCTTGCACAGATTCTGTGTGAAACAAGAGAACAGAACAGAAAAGCTGAAGAAGAAATAAATAGTCTGAGACAAAAGCTGACAGAGTCTGAAGGTGATATTAAGGTTTGTAACCAGTTGAATGTTATTAGAGAAATGGCCAACCACTTATTGAGGCAAATCTGACATGTGATCAGTCTTGGTTAAATTACAATGGTAATGTGGCATGATATCAATGCAATAATTATCAAGGCTTTGCTTTTTTTAAAGAAGTAATATATGAACCATTATGCCATGACATTGTTTGGAAGTATTATGGAGACTTATTTGTGTAGTAGTAAATTGAATCTCCAAGAAGTTGATATGGTCATTGTTGGTGTTAATGAAAAAAAGAAACACACCAGGAAACTATGAGAATGTTTTAACAATGCTGCTTTGGAATTGCAAAAATGCTGTTAGTGAATGAAAGTACCCAACCATTCTACTCATGCTTCCATAGATCAGATGGCAAGTTCTTGTGAACTAAAACATATTGCTGAGTTTAATAGTGATAGAATACAAGTCTCACCAAAAATTAGTGTTAAGTTGGATTAGAATGCTTTGATAAAATACCATTTGGCTGCATTCCTTTTGTTCCTTCCTCATAATTAAGTTATTATTTCTAAAAGCACAGTTCGAAGGTGTTTCATTGCTGTTTATGAAAACATTTTACCACTATTTACTTTAAAGAAGTCCTGTCTTCTCATATAATGATACAAGAAAAGTTTTTTAATGTATTTCCTTTCTTGATGACATCTTTTTGTTTGATGTTTGTTTCAGATTCTAAGAGAAAATATTGCTCGTCACAGAGTGGGGGATGAAGGAGTTGGGACCAGGCATTTTCCAGCCCATGAGAGAGAAAGTTTGGTGGCACAATTGGAGGCTGCAAGAGAACAGGTGACATTTTACTTACTCAATTTCCTGCCTAATGCATGTGTCCCAGAAGCAAAAAAAAAAAAAAATTTCATGAAAGACATGTTAATATTACTTGTATTTATGTTACAATGTTTTTCCATAAAAAACTAAGCACATGTTAATTCGGTTTTTTTCATCTGTCGACACAATGTGTCCATCCATTATTTGCAGTAAGTTTCAGTGTTACATCTTTGTTCAGATGTACAGTACATATTTTAAAGTCTTTTCTGTTCCTGACTTGCAGATCCCAGAAGCATCTTAAACTTGTGTTTGCAAAGCACTCAGGAATTACAAATGATCATATTCTCATTTATATCTTCCTATTTAGGACATCATATTGTTTAGTGACACACACATTTGCTGACTTAACATTCCATATGCTTACAGAGACTTCAATAAATGTACAGTAATATCGCTGCTGTGATAGGCACTTTTATAGTGAATGGCTATGTATTTTCAGTTCCTTTCGTCAAGGAACTGTGAGATGTGCCTCTAGTCAGGTTCCCATGGTTGGTGGTCCAGTTTAAATGTTTGAAGGGTAATTTACCTGAAAATATCTTCAGGATTTTTATTGAAATCATAACTTTTCAGGCGTGATCAAGATCAGGGAGGGGCCATATCCCATATTGTGTGAAATGTTTGAAGTCTGAAAGATGATTATGAAGTGTTGAGTTTGTAGAAAATGATAGGATGTATTTCTGTATCTTGAAAAAAAGATCTTTACATGCTATTAAGGACCCAAGAGTCACATGGCTGACCTCTATGTATACTTGTATTTGTTCTCTACAAAGACATGATGATGCAATATTTTTCAGGAAAGTGCTAATTTTTGGCATACATTTTCAGAATTATAGCTGCCTTTCCCCAGTTTTTGGATGATTTGTGTTGCTACAGATAAATTTAGTAGCCAGCTACTCAGTTTGGAGGGTTGAAACTCGTGCTGGGAGGGTAGAAGGTCATGTTTGGAAGTATCTCCATGGATCCAGCATTAACATCTGTAATCAAGATCATAGCTCTGAAAAATTTTGGTAGGGGGAATTAACCCAGAATGCCTACTCCTCTCCCCTCACATGGCCTGTGTGCAGTCCAAACTTTAATGAACTTTTATTTCATCATGATTGTTTCGATGATTGGTTTCTTTGTTATAGGTTGAAAATCTGGAACGTGACATGGTAGCCAAGATTGATGAACTCCAAGAACATGTTACAGAGAGAGACTTCTTCCGCAGGAAAGCTGATCATTTGAATGAAGAGCTGAATTATGTCCTTGGAGGAAATGAGAAGAGAATCGTGGATATTGATGCTCTCATCACTGAAAATAAGTAAGAGTTTGGTGTCTCTTGATATATCATCAGTGATTTAGTCTGTAGAAAGGGCTTTAAAGGTCTGTGAACATTTAAATATAATACCCATGCATTTGGTTTAATAAGGATTTAAAACACAAAAAATTACCACAATTCCTGTCAACATCTGTCATATTATTGACCATTTTGAAAGATAGTTTCTCTTTAACACCTTTATTGTAAATAAAAATCATCTAGTCTATGAGTGGAGCTATGTCATATGTTATCTTTTGTCTATTTAACCTTTATTTTTATGTCTGTGTAAAAAATAGTAGGCAAAATTATTTTTATTACACACTACTGCCATATGTGTTAAAGCTAGCTGCACACCCTGTTGAGAGAGTTCAATATAATTTTTAACTGGTATGCATTACTTGTGGGCAACATCAGTGCAGATTTGGGAACCCTAGTTTATTTGATTACAGTGGTACTTCATTTGGTTCATTATGATTGGTTGTCTTCTGTAATCAGGTATTTGAAGGAAAGGCTAACTCAGGCACAAGAAGAAAAGTCCCATGCTCAAGCAACTGTTTCAAAGTATAAGGTAAGTTCTTAGAATAACTTACACTTAATGTTATGATGGAGTTTACATTGATAGATATAACTTTCTGTATGTCAGTGCAAAGTAATAATATGCCTTTCAGGTAAGTTCGTTGGGCAACTTTTTTAATCAAATGTACAAGGTTTTTCATTAATTTTGCACCGAATCTGTAATGAGTTTTTAGGATTTATAAATAATATTAAGGAAAATGGGAAAGTTTATAACTCTTATATGTTCTTGAAAGTCCTTGAATTTTGGATGTGTAGTCTGGAAAAATTGTCATATAGTCTGAAAAATTGAGAACCTTACACTAACTGAATGCAAGATAATGTTGCTGTATATGACCACAGTGTCAATGAATGCCCACAGGTATTTTTCTGTCCAAATATTTTTTGTATTTTTTGGTCGTCGAAAAATTTTCATTTGTTTGGTAAAAAGTCATCAGACACCATATGTCAAAAGTGTAGTAACCCTGAGTTAGTCTAGTTTGTGTGTAGTTTTTAGAAAACTGTATTGTTTCTTTGGTAACACTTTGACTTTTACAGAGTTAACATTCCTGCTGACCTGTGGGATGTGGTTTTATCATGAGCTTTATTTAATAACCAGTGGTATAAGAGTTACATTGAAGGCAGACCTGGGCATGAACTCTTAAAGAAGTCCATATAAATGTGTGTTTGCCAAGATGTTTATGTTCTCAGCCATTGAGAAGTGCATGATTAAAATCTCACTCTAAAATGTCATCAGTATTATTTAAGTCTTGGTAGGACTTAACCAAGGTTTTATCCCTGGCCTTCAGCCTTATAGCTGAAAGAGGATACCCTGTTCAATAGGCCTTCCAGTTAGGCCGGTGCCTGATGTTGTTGCAGAGATTTCCCTAGATATGAAACACCTGTGTATCTTAGTGGAATAGATTTGGACTGGTACTTTTAACATTTCAAGTGATTTTCACTCAGTCTGTTGATGTTGTTTCTGTCATATTTACAGAATGCCTTGGAAAAGAGAAGAGGAAAAGGATTCTTAAAGTCCAGCTCTGGGGCCAGTCTGGTGTTATCACAAAAACAAGGTTTGATTTCAGTAGTTTTATTTTGCAAAGTTGTGTTTGTGATGCAAAAAATTTTCATATATCTTTGACAACCATGATTTATTTATATAGAACAATAGGTATTAATGCAAATGTAGGAAGCTGTGCTAGAATGAAAATGCTAATGTAGGTAGCTGTGCTAGAGTTTTAGGTAATGCAAATGTAGGTGGTTGTGCTAGAATGAAAATGTAAATGTGGTTAGCTGTGCTAGAGTAACAATTAATGCAAATGTTGGTAGCTGAGCTAGAATGACAGTTAATGCAAATGTTGGTAGCTGTGCTAGAATGACAGTTAATGCAAATAAAGGTAGCTGTGTCAAGTTGCTTTGAAGAACTAAAATTCTCACAGAAAGAAATTCACAACTCATTTAGCTTATAAATAATATAACTTACAAACTTTCAAATGATGCAGCATTCAAAACTTTTGTAATTTATGCTATGTTGGGGAAGGAAAGCAATTGTGAGAGTTAATTTGTGAGTCTGGTTGGTTCAGTAATGATAAGTATTATTGTCTTTCTGTACCATACTGGTATAGTCTAAACAAAATATTTGCCTTTAAGAAGGTCTTTGTGCTCTTAATGTTGGAGGAACATTTAAGTTCCCATCTAGGACAACACCAGCAGGTGTTTACTGCAGTGGTGGTGTACCCCATGACACTTTTGCCAAAATCTCTTAATTCCACATCCCACTTTGTTAACTAAAGGTTTACTGGGGTGGTGATATTCATTGTCCTGTAAGGATAGAGAGGATAAACAGGAGGGCTTTCTTTCTTAAATGGGATTTACAAGGGATGATGCCATCACAGTAGTTGAAGTCAGCTACCCATGTGATGACATCGTGAAAACTAACTGCTAAGTGACCACAGATACGTAAGAAACCCATTCATGGGAAGTAAAAGTTAACATCCAGTGGCTTTCAATTTAACATTTCATTCTGGTTTGTTGTCTTAGAAATATGGAATCTTTTCACCCAGATTTAGCCAGTTAGCCAGTAAGCCAAATGGCAGGATATTTCATGCATGGAGGCATGGAAACCTGTACATGGTATCTACACATGGTATAGCCTAGCCTGTGTCTTTAACATGTTGAGTACAAGATCGCTTTTGTTCATAATGGTTTTGTTGAAAAAATGTCATTTGAGGTTACCACAGGTCAACTGTGAAAATCTTGTAAGCATGGTATCTCAAGGTAGGGGTATTTTCATAGTGGTGTTTGGATGCTTCACATTGGTCTAGGACATGTACATTGTAGGAGCTGCAACTTGTGGTGAACGTTGAAGTCTAGTCAAATTCATTGTAACCTCAATGTATTTTTGCAGGCTGGTTCTGGGTTATACAACTCAAAAGAAACACATGTGCACTTCATTGTTTTTCTTCCATATTTTCAGTTGAGAATTTACTCAGTGACAGCAAAGCCAGTAGCCTTCCTGTGACATCAACAACAATTGCTGACCTTCATTCGCTGTCGAGAGCTTTGTTGGAAACTATACACGACAAGAATGTTGCTATAAACCACCAAAGAAACACAAACAGGTTGGAAGGAGTTGACATTGGCACACTGTCATATGTTGTTATGGTAGATAGTAATGTTGTATTGCCTTCTTATCTCAATAGGTTTGCCTCTGAAGGTAACATAGAATTTAAAAACTATCTGAAAAAGTGTTAGATCATGCAGTTGTTGTTGATTCTTGCATTTTACTTTTATACTACAAGATTACCCTCCTGTGTTCACCTTTGTTTCTCCTGAAACCATTTTATCTTTACACAAAATGTGATCAGTGCCATATTGCTTTCATAAAGTGATGTGTCTTTACAAGCCCCCTTCTTACAAAATGCTTTTCAAACTTAGGGCCTTTTGTAAGGTCACAGTTGTAAGCTTTTAATTCCACTGCAAAGGGCATGCAAGCAGTCACAAGGAGTAGTACATAAATGATATTGAACTTTATTGTGCAGTCCACCATTTTTAGTCAGGTTGATGGTTTTAAACCAGACAAAAAAAGGAATTTTCTACCAATGGAGCAGAATGAACCATGAAGCATGATACACAAAATCCACCCAAATCTTCTTTTGTGGAAAAATGTATGAGGAGGCTGAATATTTTTGAATACATTTGTATGGAGTAGTTAACATTTTTATGAAATTATTACAAATGTCCTGTAGTCCCTTGAACTAGTCTGATTCCATTTAGCCTGGATCCTGCCAAGCTTCAGGGCTCATATTTAGTTGGTTCCTGGGGATAATCTATGAAATATGGAAAACAAATTCAGGAATTTACAGTTTTAGACACTTAAATGAAGCTCTCAGGAACCAGCATTTTAATGACATCAGGATGTAAGGCATACATGTCACACTTCACCGCTCATTGCAATTTTATCAGGCAGTGGCCCGAGATAAGATCCCCTAATAACTTGGGGGATTTGATTTTGTACAAAATATTTGAAGGGATAATTGTAAGAAACTTACCACTTGGCCATTTATAATGAATTTTGCCAACCTGATGAGTACTGTGTGGTTGAGTCAGAACCGTGGTTACATTTTTATCTATGTTAATAGCTAAATGAGGTCATGGGTATTGGTATTGATAAGTACGCCCTTGCCTTGTTATTGTCTAAACATGTCGAAATGAGATGGCAAATCTCAGTGGGGTCATCCACAATCAACTTGGGGTCCAAGGTGGCCTTCTTATGCAGAATTCCACTGAAAATTATGTATACTACACTGTAGCATTTGAGCTGGTAAAAAAGCCATGAGACAATCAAAGACAGTATTATCACCTGTTTGTTCTGAATTCTTCAAGTCTGGATTCACTCAATTTCAACATTAAATCTTTGCATTATAATCTTACGTGGAATTACTTTAGTATTTTGAATTGGCTGTGATTTTGTCAAAGTCAGTTATGAAAAGTATTCTCTGTATAAGTGATCATTTTGACATGCACATTTTCTTTCTATAGAATTCTGGGTAAACGAGTGGAAGAACTAGAGAATAAACTAAAAACCTTGGAAGTGGCTGGTCTATGGAACCTACCTTCAGGTGAGATATTGGTAGTCATTCAAGCCACATAGTTGTCTGAATGAATTATGTACCAGGTGTTGGGCTTCCATGGAAACCAGTCTATGCAGCATGTTTTGGGGTCCTCTTTACAATTTAAAATTTGTTTCTTTTAGTCTCATACAGAGGTGCCAAGTGTTCATGTTTGCTGTGTTTGTTAGGATGTTTTATGTTGTGTTCCAGTGTTATAAAAGAGGTCAAAAAGCTCAGCTGAAGATAGAGTACAATCAGTAATAAATATGAGGCATTTTAGCATGCTGTATGCGCAGTGTTCAAACTATGTGAGTGACCTCTTGTAGCTTTAGTGTCTTCTGCTTAATATACTGAGTGGAAATGTGTGATTGAGAGTGTTCAGAATAATTGATAATACACAATTGTCATCATTTGGCAAAGTTATTACTAGGTGAATTCAACATGTCCCCTCAACAAGTATGTGTGGAGAGACATGCATAATGTTTAAATATTCCCTTCAGTTAAGTTTCTTCATTTAATATTTCTCAAGGCAAATGTAAGATGAGATCAAGTTGGGTAGTAGGATAGATGCCATTTCTTGTGGGAAACTTGATAGGTCTGGACTATGAAACTCCCTACAGCTTGTTAGGTGACTTTAGCTAGAGTTGTGTCACCTGGTACAGTTTTGGAGGTCTCCACCCCAGCTATGCTACTGAGCTCGTCATGGACCATCTTTAGTTGTATCATGGCTTCCTCAGTCAATTCAATGCAGAGTTGCATTCCCTGAAATAAATTTGTATTCAGCATTTTATAATTCTAGGTTGCAGAAGATAAAACCAAAGTATTCACTCTAATATGCAGAAAGCTAGAAATTTATTGGTGTGTTTGATGTTCAGTAACAACAGTTGTTGACTGCCGTTTGGTAAGAGCAGTGATATTTGTATTAAAAAATAAAATGGCCAAAACCTAATCAAAGTCTTAATCAGATTGAATCTGAATCAAAAGTACTGCACATAATATTCCTGCCCCCAATTATGTATTCTTAAGACTGCCCCCCCCCAATCAGCTGCAGTCATTGCTAGTGACCAAATTACATCACTTTGGTGAAGAATGAGTCAACATAATGAATATTCTCGGAGTCAAAGACCAGTACCTGGATCCAAATTTCATTACCATGACCACCTATGAATCTCAGTTTGAATATTTAATTTACAGCAAGAAATGCTGCCCTTAAAGCTTGGCAGGCAGAAATACAATCAGATACCAGAGAAACCTTGGTACCCCATCAAGTATCCATAGAATCTGACTCCAGTGAACAAAGAAGTGATACCAGCAGTGTTATTAGTACACCTCAGCACTCTGCTACTCATGAAGCAAGTCTGAAGCATTTACCACTAACAGAAGAGAATGAAGACATACCAAAGACTGATGAAGGAAGCTCTGAAGTAAGATCGGAAGAGTCTGAATCTGAAGATAATTCAAGCAAGAGTATGAATTCACAAATTGTTTTGAAAGAAAATACAAGTGATACCACAAACTGCACCATTGGTAGCGACATACATGGGGATGTGAAGGATGTTGACAAGATATGTGACAGCACCCTCCCCTCTGAGGAAACCATCACCCTCCCCTCTGAGGAAACCATCACCCTCCCCTCTGAGGAAACCATCACCCTCTCCTCTGAGGAAACCATTCAAGAGTCAGAAACAACAGATAATCCAATTCAAGAAGGGGAAAGTCCCCTAAATGATAAGACAGAAGTCAATTCTGGTGAGGGTGTAGTGGCTTCTACATCTGATAACAACTTGAATATGGTAGCGTCTATGTTTGACACAGTGGCTGAAAAAATTGCCAAGCAGAAGGAAACTCAAGCAGAAAGACCAGGATCTGGGAATCCTTTACCTACTTCAAGGACACCACTCATAACACCCACCCTTGAAAAAGAGGATCCATCTGAGGCCCTTGATAGTCTACTTGTAGATACTTCTCCTCAATGTGTTTGATAGGGATGATATTTATAGTCTATGTTAGACCTAGAGAAGTCATTTCCCATGAATACTTGGAGGATAAGGAAGTTCACTGAATTATGTGAAATCATCCATAGACTTATGTTGTCTTTGTGCCTCTGTTTGCCATTATGTAGAAAGTCAACTGCTTGCAAATTTTGGCTGGTGTTGAAGGGGGGGGGGTTGCTGGGTGGAATGTGGGGGATGAGGAGAGAATTGATATCAAAAGAAGGTGAAATATCTCTATCATTTTAAGTAGTTTACAACATGAAATGCTATTTGAGTTCTTTGCAAATGTTCTCATTGAATATTCATAGGGAACAAGGTCAATTTAAACATTCCTATTTTTATGCTCTGTTACAAGTTTTGTTTTTCGTTCTCATGAGATATGTATTTAATTCCTCATAGAAGATTATTTATAAGTATCAGCATGTATTTAGGCTGTTAAGTTTAGATTTTAACATCCTTCATCAACCCACCTATTATTTTATAGCAGTGCAATTTAAAAGGTTGTATTCCATCTCTTTCATCTATACTTGAAGCATTTCAAATATTTTCAGTGGTAACAAATTGTTCCAAGTAGGTGCAATCAGTTTAAAAGCTTGATAAAAATGCCTTTTGATTCCTTGCTGAAGGCAAAAGGAATCTATGCAATCACAATAATGTGTGCTTGTGTGTGTGTTTATTTGTAATACTACTCATACTCTTCATACTTGGTATATGGTTTATCATATTGAGAGGAAGAACCCTATTGTTTTGGTGGAGGTCAAAGGTAACCAGAGGTCACGGAAGGACGAAAACTTAACACCTTGTAAACAATATCTCACAATATCTAACCCTAAGCCCTAACCCTAACCCTAAGTTACGAATGATTGATACTTTTCATACTTGGGTATACAAATTTAACATATTAAGGGGAAGAACACTATAGGTTTTGGTAGAGGTCAAAGGCCATGTGAGGTCACCAGACTTCAAAAACCATAGCCTTGTAGACATGATAACTCAAGATAGGAATGATGGATTATTTTCATACGTGGCACGTACATGGGTTACATGTAGGGGATGAACACTATTGTTTTTGAGGTCAAAAGTTATACGAGGTCAGCGAAGGTGAAACAGTGAAAACAGTGAAAATTGCTAGTAAATGCAATTGCTCAAGATGCAAATACGGATACCTTTCAACCTTGATATACAATTGAGAGGAAGAATCTTTTTGCTTTTGGAGAGGTCAAAGGTCACTAGAGGTAAATAACTGAAAACTATGTAAGTGTGGTATTTCAAGATGGGAATCAAAGATCTTTGCATAAATCTGTTTGGATGCATTATAGTCAGTTCAGCTCCCTGGTCAGTTGATGAACCCTAGTGTTTGGTCAAGATCCATCCAATGAGATCTGCAAAAGTTGAAAAACCTTGTAAACTGCCAGCAAACATGGTATCTCAAGAGGGGCAACATTGATGGAGCTTTACCTAGCATAGGGGGTTAAAACTCCTTTGGCAAGTCATTTCAAGTTTTGCCTGCAGTAGGATGGAACTGCAGAAAGTAAAGAAGTGCTTCAGAAATACTTTCAGAGGCAAGGAATCAATAAGCCTTTTGGCTTTCTAGTTTAAGTAGAAAATGTGTATTTGTGTGTGTATGTGCAGGTGTGTGTCCCTGAGTGTGCATGTGGGTCATAGTTTGAGTAATGTTTCACATTTTAGTTTTACATTAAAAGACAAAAACAGCACTTTTTTTTCTCAGTTTACGAAATGACAGAATTGATGTGTATGGTAGTGAATCAGGTGGGGGTGGGGGTGTGGGCGGAATGGGGACCTGCGTACCTCTTTTGGAAGAAGAGATGCACCTCTTACCCTGCCTTTTGATGGGACCATAGGAGGATTGAACTTGAGAAGACAAGAAGGCTCATTAGTGTAAGATTAATTAGAATTGCCCCATGTGTTGTATATCTTTCCACGTGGGAACTATGACTGACATTATAAAGTATGGTATATGGTAAGTTACCCTTGCAGGACACTGTGCAGAGTTACCCTTGCAGGACACTGTGCAGAGTTACCCTTGCAGGACACTTGCAGAGTTACCCTTGCAGGACACTGTGCAGATGTGCTAAAAAAGGAATTGTCCACTGATTTGGGTTCTTTGTTAAGTTTGTGTTTATAATGTCCGGAAGCTCAACATGTTTTTTAAACATGAAGGTGCTTTTGGAAATTACTATAGTTCTAATTTATAATACAATTTTACAAGGCTTGATTGGTAAGTAGGCTGACTTTAAATCCTGCTATAAGATACTGACACATCTTAGTGGAATCCGTGTAACATTATTTTCTGTTTTTCTGTTTATATTCAGTCCAGTATAAGAAATATTGAACTTTTATACAAATTAGGAACAGGCCTGCTTAAAAAACAAAACACTCTGACCAGACCTCACAAAGGTTAGGTCGGGTGTACTAAAATCCTTTTTATCTGGTCATTTCTTTGTTGTAAGAAACCACTATCACTTCTAGAATAACACTTAATCCCTGGCTAGTGAGCAACTTAGAGCAGTTGAATAAGTACTACAGATAAGCTATTGACATGTCCATTTATTGCAAAGTTAAATCTTTTGTGTAGGGTATGGACAGGAAGTCTTTATTTACTTTAAGCAGCGCTAAAATGTCACTAGGAGTCAATCAACCCGTACACAGAGACGAAGTTAGGCTTAGGTGACAGATACACAGTTTATAAGATCCAAATAAACTGTCTAAATTTTAAGCAGATGAGTTCCTAATGTATGTACAAAAACATGATAAAATAAGGGTAATGTGAAGTAAAAGAAGTCTGAAAAATTTTAAAGCTTGTACAAAGAGACCCTCGTACTAACTTCATATAAATTGGTTGCATTTAAAATGGAAAAAGAGATGTCTTGTTGCAACCAATGAAGTGGTTAAATCTCCACCTTAAAAATGAACCTTATTTTCCTTAAATTTGCCCATATTATACATTGCCTTTATGGAGGTGTCAATTTTTTGTTTATTCATCTTGCTTTGCCATTATTATTTGTTCACAAAGTTTGTGATATTTATTTAATTCTACTTCTTACGAAGTCATCAATCTTAAGCCTGTGTTAATTGAAATGATTGGTTTGGTATGTGAGAGATATTTGCTTTACTTTAAGAAAATAGACATTGCTGCAATTGGTACAAAAGAATATTCAAAACTTCTTTCTTGCAAAGGCATTAAATTTCATTGCAATTTTATTTATGTTCATTGTTAATGCCTTTTGTTTATTTGCTTTATCCATGCAAATTCCTTGAATTTCATTCATCCCAACTTTTTAAAGGAATTTACAAAAAATTGCCCAGTTTTACTATTGCTCTATTAACTTTGTGTCAGTAGCCATTCTCATATCTTTTCTTGGAAGGTAATGGCTGAATTCACAATGACTTCATGTGCTTTATGGGGTTATAAGGATATAAATACAGTAGGACTTAAGTTAAAATGACAATAGAAAATCAGAAATAGTGGCTCTTGAATATCTGGTAACTAAAAATATATCTTCACTTCATTACAAGTTTGTTTTATATATTTATTCAATATTTGGATGGGGTTATTCAAAAATTCATTTCACAAATATCAAAAATATTACCTTTTTGTCTTCTTATCTCAAGGGATACCATTACTGGAATGGTTACCTCTACTGCTGTTACTGGGTTGTCAACCTCAGCTGCCATTTAGCTACCTTAACTTTATGAAAAAAGTATTTGTTGGATTTTGGGTTTCATTTGTTTCAACTCAAAACTTAGTTTTAAGTGTATTCTTTACCTCAGTTAAGAAATTGTATTCACATACATTGTATAGGATGTATACATAGAGGCAAATGGGAAGATACAGGCTACATACTCATGTTATCGCTTACAGTAATGTGCAATAAATACAGTATGAAATTAAACACGAAAGTCATTGTACTTCCTTACTTTGTCCTTGGTGACATTACAGTATAGGAACTAGTGTCATCAACATAGTTAGGGGGCATGGGCAAATAGTGGGGCAGGTTTCACAGGATCGCATGTAGATATGATGGACTAGGGGCATCGAATGTTTTGTGGGAGACAGATACACACCTTTTTGTGTCGAAAATATACACAGGTCACTGTAGGGTCCCTGGTGTGGTTGGAGGGGAATACCTTAGAGAACATTTGTTCAATTCTAAACTTAATAATACTCTAACGTAGGAACTCCTTACATCCAAATCTCTGTACAAGAGTATTGTGCTGTGGTAGGCCTACCAAAAATTTCATGTGAAGGAAGTGCTCAAATATTTAAGGAGAGTGTGCTCACCACTCCTTCCCTCCTGCGACTTGTAGAAACTAGGGAAAGACGCGGATCAATAGCCGTGGGATTTACGAACCTACCTCTTTTATTTTCCCAGCTGCCACAGTTTCAACAGAGTTATCTTGAAGTGCCCATCCAGTGTTAGCACTGTCAGACCTCCACATCTGAGTAGCTGATAATGTGTCAGCCACGTGTGTTCAGTTTTCGAGTTTTCACTGGAAGTATCTCATCATTATAAGTAACGGGTTGTTATTTAGCAAAAAAAAAAAAAAAAAGAACACGTTCGATGTGCACAGGGTTCTTCGCTTAATGCAGTATTTAAATCAAAGTTTACATTAAATTAAATTGCATTTCATGACATAGCATAAGGCATGACATGACAACTTCAACTTACTTCTTCGATAACATGTTCAGTTGCACTTTGCAAAACTGGGAAATAAAAAGCCAACTGATGAGTTATCAAGTTAATGTTGAAAAGCAAGAGAAGCAGACATGCTAACTTTGAGCGGAGGGGGATTCTGTAAAGCCAAATTGGTATGTTTCACAAATGAAACAGCCAAGTAAGTCATGGTACAAGTGAACCTTCTGAAGTTTTAAGAAGACAGCTAAATAACACACCATGATGAGGGAACGAAATATTAATTCACAACAGGCAACTAATGCAGTCTCAAGTTTCGGAGTATTTTTTGTGTCCTTCATTTTGGTGACGTCAGTGACCACTCAAACAGACGATTGTTTTGAGAGGGCACTTACCTTTTTGAGATGCAGGCATCGTGGATCCTGAGGGAGGAGGTAATCGAGTCCCCTCATAGCACAGGTTGGGCTAAGGTGACATGAGCCTCCATATTTAAGGGGCTTTTGATTCCCGTGGAAATAATGAACATAGTATTGGTATGATCTTCACTGAAAAGAGAGCTCCCTCAAGCTGTGCACTTCCGTTCACACGGTCGGAAGGATAGCAACCACAAGAACCCATTTACTTTTCCATACAATTTTTAAAATGAACTTTAATGAAGCATAACAAATTTCAGTCGAGAAGGAAAGGAAAAAGAAGAGAGAAATTGAGAGATCAGGTTAATACAAAGGTATAGTTTTTCAAAACTTTGCTAACGTCAGAAATAAATTGATTCCTTTCGACGCGTCTCGCGCGGCATCCATTGTCGCAGTTTCCTTAGTACATCATTTGAGCGATTTCAGTGAATTTATTGTTTATTTATACGTCTTCCATCGTTCCTTTGTTTTTCCAACCGGTACATCCTCTCTTCACCCCCCACCCCCTTCCATCATCGAATCGCCTGTAGTAAGTCTATTATAATCGAAAATGGAAACTGTAGACGGTTGTCTGTTAAGCAACCACCAAACGCTGTTTCAAGTAAGATAGAAACATACTCATTTCATTCTAATTCTAATAATTTAATGAATATCTCAGTCCTTCCATGGGCCTCTCACCCCCATCACGACCCTTAGGTATCATTTGTTCCTGAACCCGTTTAGGGTCCTAAGGTGGCCAATGGACCCTGTGGTGCTGGAGGATTCTGACCTGAAACATCCTAGCTACCACAAAATCTTAGTTATGCGCCTGTGTTGCCCCTCAGATCCATGCCGTCGTCACGGGATGTGTAGTTGGAAGGTCCATTTTAACTTACATGCCGTCTCAAAACAAAACAGCCAAATATACAAACAGCAAGCTTCGTGCAAGATTTTTCAAAATGACTCATTTATTGCAGGTTTTACTTCTTTTTGAGAAAATATACAGCATACTAAAACAACAATCATTAGAAGATATTTTGTTAAATTTGAAATTGCGGTTTTTCTATCATTATTGTAATCGAATTTCTCAAGTGTGATATGATGATCTTGACAGATATTGAGTACTCTTAAAAGTACACGTACAGTAGACCACGTAGACCGCGGTTACTGTTTTGTATTTTCTTGCACTGGAAGGTTGGAATGGTGCACCGCATATCTGAAATACAAAGTGAAAAAAGTTACACAAAACATAGGCTATACAGTGTAATGAATGGGCTGGCTGCACTACGCATTCTAAGCTTTCTTAAATTATTTTGATGGTGCGCAGAATTAAAGCTTTCCACATCTGTTCCCTTCTTCCACCCACACTTGACTGGAGTTGGTTGTAGTACGCAAAATGCCCAGTCAGTGTAACACTCTTTGTATAATACGCTTCATAGAAAGTATCATTTTGTCAACATACACGGGCCCGCATGCTGTTCAGTGCAAGGATGGCGCCAGCGATGGGCGGGGAAGGGGTCATGGCCTTCCCATCGGGGCAGGCTAGCTCCCCCGTCGGAGAAATTTTCCAGTTTCGCCTGGGAGCCTTAATCCGCACGATAAAATATGTAATCTCAATGACCTTCTGTCGCCCCCACGATCTGCTTGATTTTGCTCATAGGAAGGGCATATTCTTCAATAAAGACCACAAATTTTCCTATTTTATAAAGATACCCAAATTGAAAAAAATTCAGATTTTCTTCCATAAAAATCTTAATTGAAATATCTTCAATGAAACTCCCAAATTTCCATTTTTTTTTGTAAAAGACGCCAGTTATTTTGCGGCGCGCGAAGCGGAAAATTTTGTGTACCTCATCCTTTTGTCAACTCATCGCCTTTTCGGGACTTTGGGTTGCTTTCTCCGTCGGGGGGGGGGAGCTTGGCTCCCCTGTCCGGCAAATCCTGACGCCACCCCTGGTTCAGTTCACTGATGTAAAGTGTATGTTTTAAGGGACAGTATCCACGAACTTATGCTAATGGCAGCATAGTTGTGCATAAGTAACGACATACAGCTGCTCCGGAACCTCTTCTTCACACACACACACACCTAAATCAACCAAATCATCCCTCCTTGTGGCTATGGGAACGCTTATAAAACATTTAAGTATTATTTACATATTATTGCAGTAAAAAAAATACTAAAAATACATACAAAAGTTGTAGATTATACAGGATGTACTTTGTTTGATGTCAAAAACTGATGAGATCGCTTGAAAGTTGGTCTTCTGTTGTATTTAGCGATTCTTATGTTCAAACAAATTAAGGGAAACAGGAAGATGATGTACAATACACAGGAAACCCACATTAATGTCTGTAAATACAACAAAAAACAATCACTGGAGATCTAAAAAGTCTCTTTTTTGTGTGAAAACTGTAAAATTAATGGAAAAATTAGTCCCAAGACACAGACAAGGGTGCAAGAGATATAATGCAGAGGCTCTTATCCTATACCATTACTTGGAACTTTTGAAAGTTAAATTGCAAAAGGTTCTCTTAAAACCATCTTAGTAAGATCCCGGAAATGTATTATGGTATTCAAGTTCTGGTTTGTATTCTTTTCTTTTCGCAAAACTTGAGCTAAAACTTTAAAATGAGTTGTTAATCCTTTCAGATGTAGTCCTCATTAATTTTGACACCGAACCAGCACATTACTGTGTGCATGCTGTTTATATGTCTTACGGTGGATAAACTTTAATGGAGTCTGGAAGCCTTTTGAAGATATTGTTCTGAGAGAGCTGAGCCCGACGGTTATATTTAGCAATTCTGACATTGCAGCAGATAAAAGGCAGAAGACAGAGAGAAAATACCGAGGTACTCATCCATAAAAGAGTCTGAAGAGGAAAAATGATTGAAGAGGAAAGATTGTGATGAAAGGCATTCAGTGTATAAGTTCAGCGCATAAAAATGTATGCTACAGAAATTATATTTTTCATATAAAGAGCTTTGAAAAAGCATGGAAGTATATTCTGCGCTCATCACATTGGAAAGAAAACTGTATTTACATAGTTAAAAGAAGAAAAAGAATAGAAAATTTTTGTATCACATCACAAATAGTAACATAATGAATAAACTTCAACATTTTATATCGTAACATTGAAGTATGCCATAGACAGGCGGATAGAATTGCCACTGAGCTTCACGTTCTCTTAAATATAGTTCACTTTTCATCTCCACATATAATGACCAGAAATTCACTGTCAGGAATGAACCAGAAGATTTCTTGTGTACGTCAGTTATTTGTGTCCGTACCATAGTTGTGGCAGGTTTACGTCTAAAAATGCTTAAATTATAAGACAGTGGTTGCCATGACAGAATAGTCTTCATTTAGCCAACTATATATCATCAATTGAAATAAAATGATGTGATCTTGGTTACAGTCTTGAGTTCGAATGCGAATACTTGTGTGCGTTTAGTCAAAGCGTGTAACTAAAACCTATTCACTCCTTCAAATATATCTCCCAGAAGTAGATATAGATAGAAAGAAAAACGGAAGGCATATGAATTATGTTACTTGGTAATGAAATTGAGAAGGACAACTAACCATTCCTCTGCCGAATTCCTCACAGAGAACATTTACTATGGAATCGTAAATCAATCGTATCACTCCACACCTCCCTATATCTTCCTCCACCTTCAATATCAATAAGAAAAATGAATAAGAAAATCACATAATAAGAATAAACTACATGTAATTAAATGCATTAATCTAATTACTCTTAGCAAACGAGTCACCCCCGATTCATTTACTGTATTCACTTCATGCTGCAAGCATGTATGTTCATTTTTTTTCAAATTGATTTATATTTTTTCTAGACAAAAGAAGAGCATCTCACCATCCTTAATCCCCCTTTTCTTGCTGTAGTGATCCCTACATTGATCAGTGTAAAAAAAGATGAAAAAAGCTTAGATATGATATATAAAGGAACAATATACCCGCTGGTAAGTCTCATTCATGAAATTATCGGCAAGGAGTACGATATCATCGATGAATATTTCAAGGCTCTGTGGAAGAATAAAATAAAAAAAACTGTTTTTATATGTTACTGTTGTTGTTGTTGTTGTTGTTGTTGGTGGTGGTGGTGGTGGTGGTGGTGGTTTGTGGTGGTGGTGGTGGTGATATTGTGAAAGTAATCGTTTTGTAGCTGTTACACAACATAAGAAGACGCGAAATATTTTTAGTTACAAAGACATGAAATTTGCACAGTTGAAACGTTGATACGATTATGCTAGTAGGCTACTCTATGACTTTATTCTCAGACTGAACATACAAAATGGTGCCTTTTGAAATTTGTTTAAAAATTGAACGTTCTATTCAACCCGGCTTTGCCTCGTTGAATAGATCATTCAATCTTTCAACTCATGAAACTATTCATACTATCCCACGAAGGGAAAACATTCATTATTTGTATATTAACGGCAGTGACGTCAGCCATGGGGTACGTACAATCAAATTTTAACCGAAATTTGTGATTTAGGAAGTTAAACTCGGCTTCGCCTCGTTGAATAGATCGTTCAATCTTTCAACTCATGAAATTATTCATACTATCGCACGAATGGAAAACATTCCTTATTTGTATATCCGTAAACGCGTCGTATACATTCACGTATACATCACAGTGAAGAGTCTGAATCCTTGCAACCACCTCTTCCTCATCAGATCCAAAATACATAGTCGCCTTTGTCGACTTCACTAGTATTTAACCAGCCCTCAATTATAATGTAGCTTCAAAGTATCTCAAATCCTACCTCGAAGATCACATTAAATGCGTCGTTTGTCAGAAATAAGTTCAGGGCGTCTGCTGCTTTGGGTATTTGAGATGTTCCCACCTGAAAAATGTCACAAAAGAAAAATAAAGAATAATTGTATTGCAGTTCCAGTTTTGAAAATAAAATACTTTCGAGCATTAGGCTGAAGGCTACTTGATGTTTAAATTCACTGCAAACTCACAACGCTGACTTATGGGTTGGTGTGGACACCACTGAATTATATGTTACTCTAAGAGTTTTTACAAGTGACTACGCAGGCATGGGACATAAGCCAACAGAGCATGTTACTCAAAGATAAACCTAATTTAAATCTTTAAGTCTGATCAAGTTTGACTTCCTGTGGACCTTAGTTTGTATTACACTTTAAAGAGCATAAGCAGTTGCCCCAAACTAATTTTGGAATAATAGCTTAATCTCACAAATTTTCTCTTATTTCTCTTCCAAGTATTTTTTATATGTCAGGATTTACATGTTTCATATTCAATGTAAACTTGGGAGCTACTCCTTGACAATTTCACTATTTAGTGAGAAAAACATTGTCACATGATTCTCAAGAACCATTCATGAAATAGGGTAGACTACTACACAAATCTAAATTTGGGTGACTGCATTTTCCCTTTAAACAGTTATTATAGTTACCAGTAAGTCTTCAACTGTAGAATTCAGCGAGTTTAGAAGTTCTTGAAGGTGTTCCTGTCGAAAGCACAAAAAGTCAAATAATTATTCAAACATTACAAGGGTAGCTAACAGTTTTTATATCGATAGCTGCAAGTCGATAGTACAAGACACCTTATTAACTAAGTGGTTTAAATTATAGTAAAAATAACATAGAGAAGCAATACGTAACTGTTTCGTTAAGTGTTGAAGCCAACGGTTCATCTTTTATTCTCCATATCTCAGTAGCAAGACTTTCCAGCGCGTGAGACATGCTCTGTAAACAGAAGTTACATTATGTGTATATGTTAATGCTCGATATTTTAAACCTTTACATATGAACAGATAAAAAGCTTAAAGGACACATTCCCATAGTTCTTAAATACCCACCGCTTAAACTTTGTATTTGAAGCCTCCAGCTGTACATAAATCACTCTGATCGGTCCAAGATATATGCAGGTTATTGAAATCTAAATGATCGTTGCACGTCAGAGTGGCTGTACAGAAATGCGACACGTTCTAATTCTGTAATAACGTGAGTGGATTAAGTAGATGCTTATTGGAAGAAAAGCCGACGAACTGCATGCAGTGCTTCCATCAACAGTTGAAATTTGGTCGATGTCAATGAAAGTGGTCAACAGTTAACCCTTGAACATGACCCAAAATTACGTTCCTATTCTATACACTCTGTTCTTGGTAAGGAGTGACTAGGAGTTAATTAATAACGTTCAGGGATTTCCATTGGTGAGAAAAAAGGAGGGCTGAAAGCAAAGTTTGATAAACATAATCCAGGTGGAAAAGAAAATTAACCCCTAAAGACAATACTAATGGACCAGAAACCCACAGGCTCTTGTGGGTAACAAGTCGTATCGGTTTGGGTAATAATTGCAACATTTTGAAGTTGAGTTTGGATTTCTTAGTAGATAATCTCTTGAATTAAAACTCATTCTGTCACCCAGACTTATTCGGCAATCTATTAACTGTGTTTAACCAGGTCCTCCCTGCCATGTACAGCCTAGAACCAGTCACAATTACAGGTTTATCACATCCGAAAAGTTAAAATAACTCTTTGAGTACGGTACTTTCTTAATTTAAAGCGATTGGTAACACAAACGCTTCTTTTTTTTAATAATTCTCATCCCTCTTCGGTGTGCACCAGTTACGTCCGGTAAGAAAACTCACAGGATAAGCACCAGATAGCGCCGCTGCTTGGTTATCTAGGCTGTTAGCAACGCCAGTTAGGTTGATGGCACGTATGACATTGGTGAGCTGCATGGGGAAATAGAAGCGTAAAATTAGAGCAAAGTTTGAGACACAAAATGATTTTACACAAATTAGAATACTAGAAAACAGTTCTCTTTAATAGATGTGTTAAATTTTTAAAAGTATTAATTCCCGTGTAAAACATTTCTTTGCACGTAAGGCTTAACTTACCTCTTCTAACTGCTCTGATATATTTCCCGGTAGTAGCTGATTGGCTAAGCCGTCAAAATGCGATCCCAGATTCGTCTCATTTCCAAACTTCAAACTCTCAAAGGAGGCATTAATAGATTCTGCAATCGGAACTAGATCTGGTATTTGCTTAAAGTATAAAAATGAAACAAGCTATCTTAACATAAAATTGCTAAGCTATAACCAGTCATGGAATCGGCGCTTACTGAAAATACAAAACTTGTGTGTTTTTTTTCAGTGTTTATATTTTTCTAAACACGTTGAAATGTTAGGCTACACAGCCTAAAATGATCGCAGCCTCTTTGTCGCTGTCCAAGGATACAGCCTAGGCGTGTTTGCAAGTAGTCTACGTCTATAACGCCTGTAATTGAGGTTATAACTTGTGACGTCACACTCAATATGAACGAAAACAAAAGTTTGTCGTCTGCGCTGACTACTGCACTGCACTGCACATGTAATGCGACGCATTATGATACATTGAACATTGACGGTAGCTCAGACGTCACATTTAACAATCTCAACAGCCTAGCAAGTATGATTGGTTGAACTTCACTTTTTTCACGGGATATAGTTTCGCGCATATAAAATATTATATTCCAAACTTAAAAATAAACTACTACAATAACTTTATAACTTAGCTCAAATATTTGTGTTCTGAATCAAATCACATAGGACTAAGGGTAAGCATTTCAGAGTCAAGGGATGCTTGCATGGCCACACACAGTCCCTTGCAGATGGTGACATACATGGGATCCTTTAGTTGCTACGATGAATTAATGCCACAGGCCTCACAACAATATTCAAAGCATGGGGTGGGGGGGGGGTTCGAAGTCAGACAAAGAGGAAGCGGAAGCAAAATTAAACTCTACCGTACTGATGAAAGCATAGGCTATGGAACAAACTATATTTGAATGAGAAAACGGGGTTCGTTCGAGACCCCGATCACCTTCTGTTTGGTAAAGCTTAAAAATGTGTACATGTCACGAAATGGTATTAGCTCTATGCAACACCTCTTTGAAATCCGTATCACCCATATCAAAGACTTCTGAATCAGTCAGTCCAACGGCATCAGCGATGCTAGCATCTTCACCGCATCGTCTGAAAATAAGCAAGTTATTGAAAATAAAAATATGGTCTTTCGTTAGTTCAATTAATTTTTCCCACTGTGAGATAAATTGTAAACACTAAACCATTCAAATTAAATTAGACTTGCACAGGAAATTTACATCGATTGCGTTTCTCCATTGACATACAGTCAGTTGTTTAATGCATAACTTGATGCGTTTTGAAGTTTTGCTAGCCTTTTTCATCAGTTTCCCCAGGAAATGTGTTCAAGTTGCAATCTACTGATTATGGCGTTCCTTTAAAAGAATAGTCCAGGCCCATGTTAAAGAAGAACATATTCTTAGCATTCTGTGAAATTTTCATTTATTTCCCATGTTCAGTTCTCGTGATATTAACAATTGAAGTTGACACATTTTCTACCAAAGGTGAACTTGAAGCAATTAGGTGTGATGTCATGGCTTCACATTGTAGGGCAATGTTTTGTTTGTCTTTGAATTTTACTACCAATGGCAATTTTATACAAAAAAATTCATCCTGAGAAGTGGAATTTTTAAAACTTTAAATGCCTTAGGGAAAAGATAGCAACCCTGATCAACCCAAAGTTAAAATAATAGGATTAAAAATAAAGTGACCCATTGTGAAGCCATTGCATCAAACCTGTTTGCTACATGTTGACATCGAGGACAAAATGTGGTAACTTCAGTTGCTAATATCTTGAGAACTGAACACGGGAGTTGAATGAAAATTTCACCAGAATGCTTAGAATCAGTTTCTCAGTATTATATCAAAAATAAATTTGGGTTTGGAATATTCTTTTAACAGGAGTGACACCAGAATTTGTCTGACAGAGGGTGAAGCTCTCTGACGAAGGGGGGGGGCAGCAACTCGAATACCAGGCTGAAAAGGGAATGTATTGCGACGATGATGAGGCTTAGTGAAAGATGATGCGCGCTGAAAATGTTTGGTCTTTATTGACGAAAAGTTTGAAAAATAAGATTTATTGCTGAGAAATGTTTGAAAAGTTGGGGGTTTATTGAAGACAATTTGAAAAGACTGGGTTTTTATTTAAGAATCGGCCTTCCTTGATAGATAAATCATGTAAACTCTCGGGGAGACTGGTCGCCGTCGGGGATTTTACTCTTAATGAAAACTAAAAAAATTACCCGACAGGGTGGGGAGGGGTATGGTCACCATACTAGTTACCTGACCCCCTTTTTTCCTTTAAACTGTTCATTCAAGTGACTACATCAACAAAACGCATTGTTTAAGTCGGGGACTTTCCTCGAGGTCGAGGCTATCTGAGCGTTTGTACGAGATTTCAAGTATAATGCAATAGTGTAATTTTACATCACAAGGCCTTAACTTAACGCGATACCATTCAATAGACTTAGCTACATACACTGTTAATGTTTTTCATCATGGTAATGACCAGGAAAATGATTCTTAAAGAAGCAAAACCTGCATTTTTGACATTTTGTATGGTATGTTTGGGATAAAATAATGTTGCAGACCTCGTATCGGCCTCAAAACGGTCTCGGCAAATTTCCAAAGCCAAAAGGTACGAGGCCAAGGCCGCAAAAATCGGCGTCGAGGCCCGTCTTGAGACCTTAACTTTAAAACAGTTCATACACATTTGGGATTAAAACTTGCAGCAAGTTTGCATTTTTTAACAATTATGTTTAATATTGAACTAAAAATGAAGGTCGTCTGCAGGAATTCATAATGATAATAGATCATACTCAAGAATTAAATAGAATGTGAGGTTGCTGTTCGATCCGAGGTCTACACTTGCAAGTGGATGTTGACCGTCCCAGAGAGAAGGGCTGTCAAGCACCTGTGATGAATAAATCAATATACAAAAACTGATGAGATGATGAGAGGGAAAAGATTGAAATATTACCAAATTTCAGGAAACTTATTCATTTTAATGTACATTATGCGGGCCTTGATAGTCTATTTGACGGCTAGCTATAGCAAAACATTCAGTCGATTTATTACCATATACTTGGTGAAACACTGAATGTTTAGAGAAAGCTATAACACCAAACTAAGCTAACATAGTAACATCGTGGTATTGGTTTTCTTGCCAAATTTTCAGTGGTATAATAACAGATAACATGGCTAACACTCGAACAAAAATGCAGAAAAACGATAGCATGGGATATTTTTCCACAATCTACCAGAGGTATGGCCAAAATTATGGTATCTGTATCCGAATTAATGATTTAATGTAGGCAGAAAATTCAAACTTAGCCTATGTAAAATTATTAACGTCAACGTACCGATTCAATCACTGTTAGATCTTGTAAGCCTCCACACATGAGAGTCAAATGGCTTCCAATAAGGAACGAAAGAGCAGCAACCAAACATACTTGAAAAGCTATCACTAAGCCACACGCAGCGGAACTGATAGAAAGGAATGAAATCGTGAATAGTTAGTGGATGCTTTACTGATCTCGCTTAATAGGGTTGTAGAAAGTTGGATTTGGAAAATTTGTTTGTATTTAAGTTAAATCTGAATTATAGGTGGTGAGGAGTTTGTACGTTTTTACATGATAGTCTGCTGTCTATGACCATATTACATAATACTTTGTTCCATACCTGACAAAGATTTGGTTCTCTCTGGACTGCTCCAGCTTCATGAAATTTAACATGTTTAAGAAATATCAATATTTGGAGTAAATTAAAAAAGGACTTTTTGGGTATCTGGCATGGAATAGTGCAAATCTAAATAAAATCTGATATGTCCATGCATGATGAAAGGATATATTCACAGATCATGTCGTTTACATTGGTGCTATGATAATTACTGATATAAACCATTTAACTCTTTATTGGGCCATGCATTACAAAATCTTTCGCCTTGTCTGGCACTTGAATATAGTAAATATGTGTATATAGCTACATAGTCAAATGAAAAAAGTCAAGTATTTACGAAAATTCAAGTTAGTGCAATTTGTCCAACACTCCCACAGCTTATTTTAATTGTAAGATCAGCAATTCCGTGCTGAGATACTCAATAGGGAGTTTTCGATTTCAAGATGGTAGACAAAGAAGACGGAATACGCAGCAAAACTGAACTGGACTGCGCGTGAGCAGAAGCAAACATCACTCCGTCGTGCTGATTTTCAGGACGGTCGTCGAACGATTTAACGTTCGGTCTAGAAACAGGACGGTACAGGGTTTACCGTGGTAATTTCCCTCGTACGTGTTTTTGTGACGTTAAATTTGCAAGCTGGTTGCATGCAAACGTACATCATTTTGTTCATGTGACATACAAGCTGCTGATAAAATGGACGTGACAAATAACAGCAGTGCGTATCTGGTAAGACATTAAGTTTAAGCTTACCAGCTCAGCTAAGCTAAGCATTTTGAGCTTACCTTGCTAAGCTCTTGGACTCGAAGTAGTTGTCTTGAGATAAAAACTTTCACATTAAACACTTTAACTAGCCCTAGAAAATTCTGATGTCAGTGAAATACACAGTTACGATGGCGTCTTTAATCCTGTGATTAGGTTTGTCATTTTACAATTAAGTGATGAGTGTGAATGCTAACACAGCATTGTAACTTAGTTAATAAATGAGCGCGTAATTGTTTTGATGTCATAATACCGCACAGTCGTGTGCAAAACTGAAACGCCTTACATGTCAGGACGGAACGCCACGTGCGCGTGCTTTTAACTCTCCGTCCTGTTGAAATCGAAAAGTCGTTAATGTAAAATTGAACCATTTCGTCGCACTAACCACATAGATAGCATTCCTCCGCAGTTGGCTACTCCTCCTTGCTGACTTGGGACTACGTTACTGTTGTACCCGCAGAATCCCATACAAAGACCCAGAAGGGAAAGTACCACAAGAAGACCACCTGGCAGGATTGAACTTAGGATAAAATCCATCTCTCTGCCGAATAACAAGTATAAGATTTTACCAATTATTTAATATAGTGGAGTACACTGGATAGAAATCAAAACTGAATTACAGCATTTAATACTATTTCATGTAATTATAGTAAACTTGCACTTAAATACTTAAACCTTTCAAGAAAGATTAAGTTCTACAACGTTGTGCTGGTTGTATCATTTGTAAAGACCGTTTAAAAACCGAAAAGGTGGATAAATGTAAACATATTTATTGAGAGGTACTTGAAATTGTTTTCAATGAAGTTCAGAAACACCGTTCGACTATGAAGATAATTAAATAGAGGGCTTTGAAAGATAGTTGCCTTTTAAATCTTTAGGACACTTCAGAAAAATGAGCAAGAGCTTTTGCAAAGAAAAAAACTTTGAAGATAGATTTCTGAGTATATGACAATCTGAGCCAGTCTCAGCTAGCTTGGTGGTGAGTAATCAGTGATATCCGCTGGACGTCAGATCAGAAATACCATAAGCTAATTTGAAATTCGGGTGGCAATTTACATAGAGATTTTCTATCGTATATGGTATAAGCTTACATATGTATGCCATTTTTAAGATATGGGAACCTGTTAATCAATTTCAACCAGAAAGCCCAAAGGCTCAATGATTCCTTGCTGAAAGGAAATGATTTGCTGACGGGACTTGGTTCATCCCTCAAATTTACACTTCTCGACTTTTTCATTTTTTTTTACGATGGTTTCACGTTTTGACCTCTGCTGACCTCATATGGCATTTGAACCCTACCAAAAATGGATAACAAAATGTTAAAAAAGAGCATGTTCTAGGAGGAAATCGTACCCGACCGTCCGCGTGAAAAAACAAGCTTTAATCCCCTACGCCATCACAGGAACACGCTCAGCATGTACTATTTCCAATCATCCTATAGTCACAGCATCCTTTACACGTGTTCATAATTAGATAATTCAAATAAGAATTATTACTGTAATAGTTATGCTTGTGGAAAAATAATGTTTTTGTCTAAAATATAATTTTATCTTCACAATGTTACAAAATTCTACCTTAACTTTTCGTTTGTATCCAAACGCCTTACACAATTTGGAGGTACCGCCCACTGTCTATTTAGTTTACGAGGTTTTCATAGTTTCACCTCCGATCATAGTGACCTCAGATGATCTTTAGAACAAACCCGAAGGGTTCTCTTTCTCTTAAAGTAACACATCTATATACCAAATGTGAAAAGGATCCATCGTACCTGTCTTTGTAAATATCGTGTTCCTCAAGGTTTTCGGTTTTTGACCCCTGATGACCTTAAATGACCTTTGACCTCCACTGAAAACAATAGGAATCTTCCTTTTAATATGACAAAGTTTTATTACAAGTATGAAGATTTGTCCATGTTGTCTTTAGATATCGTGTTTACAAGAAGATTTTAAGAATTTTTTTATTTCACCTCCAGTGATCTCAGATAACCTTTGACCGTTATTAAAATTAATAAAGTTTATCCTTTGACTATAACGCATCCACATGCCAAGTATGAAAAGCATCCATGTTTTTTACTTAGAGATGTCGTGCTTACAAAGTTTCCGGTTTTTGAACTCTGGTGACTTCACATGACCTTTGACCTTAATACAAAACAGTAAGGCTTTTTCTGTTAATATAGTAATTCAATATACCAAGTATGAAAATTATCCATCATTGCTATCTTGAGATATCGTGTTTACAATCCAAGCGTCACAAACACACAAACATACCCACACATACATACACAACCGCCGGCGTGATTGCATAGATTCCTTTTGCTTCGGCAAGGAATCAAAAAGGACAGAGGCTTCCTAACCTACCCCTTTTTTGTGGTGTGCTAATCCGGGCTCTGTTGCCATGGGATTAATTTTATACCCTTTGAAAAGCGAATTTCTACGAATTTAAAGAGCTGTTGCTGGTAAATGAGGACTTACGTGAGCCTTTTGTACTTTGCCTTCTGCATCTCTGCTGTTAAAATAGCGTCCTCTATATCCTCAATCGGTAAACTTGACGTCAACCCCTGGGGGTATGGCAAAGAGTGTTTTGAAAACTTCTTACGCAGCAAATCTCAGTTTTTAATTACAAACTTTCATCACTTTAACAATAGGTTCATGAATTTGAAATAAATTATTTTGTTATAAATAGTGGAAAGCGTGATTGCTGTTTGTAAATCAGGAAAGGTTTTAATTTGCATGTCCCAATTCTTCCAATAAAAGTAAAACATAAATTAATACATTGACGGTTTAGGGCCTACCTCTTCAAAGACAGAAGTTGTTGATTCAACAATATCTTGCAAGGAGATCTGAATCTCCACCAGAGATGCGTTTACATCTGAAATAAAATACACGCACCCTTCCCTAGGTTAGTAAAAGATCACATTAGTTCATCTACGCATTTATTGGTCAATGAATTGCCCGCGACACATTTGCATTGCATTTATACTTAAACACATTACGAAAATTAAAGAATCCAATTAGCTATACAGGGCAATGGATTTTAAATCATATTATAACTGGTTTCAGAAAACAACTCAATTAATATTACATAATTTCATGAAATAGCGAATTCAAGCATTTGACTCTAATTTGCACACATAAAATGGAATTTCTATTCAGGGCTCCCACTAGAACTCTGGCCCTGGACCCATCACCAAACTTTGCGAATGAATATCCCTCAAAGGAAGTAAACCCCGTCAATGGCATGTATCGATTTTCTTTTTTCCACTAAAGACAATTCTCCATTGCGTCAAAAATCCCAAGTTCACTCAATACTAGATAGTTATATGAGGTTTTACGGCTCAGTTTGGAAGCGAAGCGGAGCATATGGGCAAACATGTAAGAGAGTTGCACGAACCCTCTTATTTACCTAGGGTCATTCATTCACAGTATTCACACTTTTTTGTAGATTTTTGCTATAAATTTTGTCGTTCACATTATACAATTTCAGAAGCAGATGAAAACTTCTGATTCTATTATTTCTACTGATACCAGTGCCACAAATTAGCTACTAACTCTGTCAAAATCGCGTCAAAGCGGCTTGAGGGAAACAAAGAATTCGAATTCTGGGCTTGAATGCGAAAATCCAAGCATTTCAAGTATTTAACAAACGGTTGAAGATTACGGAGACAAGCAAAAATGCACAACAAATTTAAACTCACTACTAATTAAATCTCCGGTGTTATTTCGAATAATGCCCGGTATCGTTGACAAAGATGAGTTTACCTGCGGAATGGTGAAAGAAAGATTAAACCTTTATAAATATTGTCAATATACTTTCATGAATTCTCACATTGTATTTTTATCAATGCACAATTACCGTAAAAAACAAATCCACTTTATTGTACTGTTATTATGCATACCTGGGATAAAAGGTTGTACACCTGGGTCAGTGTTCCATTGGTATTTGCAAGGATGGTTTCCGGATTAAGACCATCAGCAGCAGAGGAGAGCTGTATGAAGGGAAATACAGAACATAAAACATAATTACTATGTTTAACCAGAAAGGCCTTGTGATTTCTTGCCGTAGAAAATTTTGGAATTTTTTGGGGAAGTCTTGGGAAAATATGATTTTTGACCTCCGGTGAACCAAGATGGCCTTTGACCTCCCCAAAACCAAAATGTTCTTTCTCTCTCCATAACACATCTACATACCAAGTATGAAATCTATTCACGCTCCCTACCTTGAAATATCTTGTTAGCAAAGTTTCCAAGTGTTTGACCCCGATGATCCCAGATGACCTTTCACTTCCACCAAACCAAGGTTTTTTTCCTCACCATAACGCATCCACATACTAAATATAAAGTCTATCCAAGCTTCCTACCTTGAGATGTCGTGTTAACAAGTTTTTCAGAGTTTGACCCCCCGTGGCCTAAGATGACCTTCACCTCTGCCAAAAACAATAGTTTTCAATCTCAACATGAAAGATCTATATACCAATTATGAGAAGTGTCGGTCATTGCTAACTTAACATATCGTGTTTACAAGCCATTCACAAAGTTTTTGCAGTTTAACCTCTGTGACCTCAAATGACTTTTGACCTCCAGAAAAGTAATGGGATTCTTTTCCTTAACATGACAAATCTCTATACCAAATATGAAAAGTGTCGGTCATTGCTATCATGAGATACCCTGTTTACAAGGTTTTCGGCTTTTGATCTCTGGTGACCTCAAATTACCTTGACCTCTACCTAAAACAATTGGGTTCTTTTCCTTAACATGATAAATTTATATACCCCAAATATGATTTGTGTATGGCATTGCTAACTTAAGATATCGTGTTTACAAGGTTTTTGGTTTTTAAACTCTGGTGACCTCACATGACCTTTGACCTATACCAAAAACAATAGGTTCTTTCTTTCAACATGACAAATCTATATATATCAAATATGAAAAGTGTCGTTCATTGCTATCTTGAGATACCGTGTTTACAATCTAAATGTCTCATACATACGCACACACACGACATCACCATCGCATAGATTCCTTGCATGCCATCGGTAAAGAATCAATATAAGCAACTTTAAAGCCCATATTCAAACTTAATTCGTTCGTTTTTTTGTTCGTTCGGTCGTTAGCATTCGTCACTTTTACGCAGGGCTAGGATTCATTCATGTCCTTTGCATGACAATACAGGCGGCACCGCATTTTCTCTTCAAGGTCGCAGACTCCCACCTCCCCGTCGTGAAAATGTTTTTGTTACGTGCCAAAATTTCGGTTTGTGGGTATATTCGACAACTACTGCTGCCCTTTGAGACACCACTGCACTCTTATAGTATTCAGAGGAATAACTGTGGGCATGCCTGTAAATGCTTGTCCCAAATCCTGCTCGATGATGCACTTCTTAATATCTTCTTCCGACGGATAAAGTGGTTTTCCCAGTTTTTGCCGTGAGGGGTGGGATGTGATCCCTAACTATGACGTACTTTTTGACAGTATAAGCAGAGCAAACACGTGAAGCTGTCAATATCTGAACCGTACCACCACTAAACAAAAAACTTGAGCACTAGGCTAAGTAAGTGAATCCCAGATGCTTGTACTTTCTGAACTGCGAAGATTTTACATCGTTTGCGGTTTGCAATTGGTGTACTCCAGTTGTCTCTCCTACAGCTGTCTACAAAAGGTTTTCTGGGATAACTATACGTAGTTTGAGACGGTGTCTTTTCAAGTTAAATAGCATACTTAAACATTATCATTGTGCTTCTACCTTAAAAAAAATTATAACTGGTTGTTTTAATACCTGCAATTTGAACGTAGCCTTTAATGTAATGCAAGTGCGCACAATGCAAATTCGTGAATTTTATATGGCGTGAATGTGTGTGTTTTTAAGTTTTAGTGACATTGAGAATGCCATAGACAGATGAACTGCAGGACTACGATACGATAACTGAATTTAGAATACTTGTAAGTGGTCTGTTCAAATTAGCTGACTATACCACCCTTTTTATGAAAAAAAAATCCAATTTTAAGTTGATTTATGTTCCACTATTGCATCTATTTGTACAGTTAATCAAAGCTAACAATTACTAGTTTGATTTCTATAAGACTGCTGTATGGTAAATCAAACTGACTGATTGTAACCCTCCTTGGAAACGACCCAGGGAGAAGTTATCAGAGTGCATCGAGTTTTTATAGCAAATGACTTTTCCTGACATTTCATTTCGTAGAGACGAAATAAAATGACAGAAATAGGACCAACAGATCTGTCCGGTTAAAGTGCCCTATTATTGCAAAATGGTTGCATAGTGCATTGAGGTGATCTTAGGCGACATATATCTGCAGTTTTTTTTTTTCAAATTCAACTTTATTTCAACCAGTCCAGGATATTAATATGAGGTACCCAACTTAAATGACTATCAATAGTGACTCCTAGAAAGGCAGCGGAGTAAACAAAAGGAATAAATTTGCTTTGGATACAGATACCAGTACTATTACCAAGAATGAGCCGTTTCTGATAGGGGCGAAAAAGACCAGCTGTAGATTTTTTGGCATTTAAATGTAATTTGTTGGCAGAAAACCAAGTAGTAACATTCCTGATGTCACTATTAATGTAATGAATGTCACTATTAATGTAATGAATAAGAGAGTTAATATCGGAGCCCTCGTAAAAGATAGTGGTGTCGTCAGCGTACAAGGTAAACATAGAACTAGGGCTTGCTAGGGCGATCGTTAATGTAAATCAGAAACTGTAAAGGTCCAAGAATGGAACCTTGTGGAACACCAGTGCGGAGATGAGATTTAAAATTGGAAATACTGACACGCTGCGTCCTGTTAGAAAGTCTTTAAACCAGCTTAAGGCTGTTCCTCTTATACCGTAATGATACAACTTGTATAAAAGAATGTCGTGGTCTAGCGTTTCAAAAGCCTTGGAAAGGACAAGAAAAATGCCACATAAGAACTTTTTACTTTCAAAGCTCTTATAATATTGTAACGATGGTGCGTTAGGCTTGTATTCCGAGGAGCTTTGCGCAGCCTTGTGGAGCTCTTAGGCATTATGCGGAGCCTTGTGGAGCTTTTAGGGATTATGTGGAGCCGGCGGATCCCTGTATGTAAGCGTTCCGAAGCTACTTAGGGTTAATTATTTCTTTGTGAAAGAGTTATGCCTCTGTGAATCATTGTCCACTGGGGGGGATTATCCTTAAGATAGGCCTCTCTTTGTAAGTGTTCATAATTTGAGTTTATTAATTTGCATGTGTGATGTAACTTGATGTAACTTGATGTAACTTTATGTAACAAGCTATTTCCTATACAAAATAGTGCATGTATTTCGTAAAGACCAGAACATTTTAGGTTTGGTTATGAATGGCTTGGCAGGTTGGGATTATTTAAGATTATTTTAAGTGTCATCGTAACTCTTAGCTTGTTATGAAAGGGAAAGTTATTTTAGGGACTATTGTCTGAGGGATCAGTTAAAAGGGGGAAAACATCTGCAAGCTAGGGACTTGAGTACGCAGTACAGACTTGAATAGGTCAGAGCAAGTCTGGTCTACCACCGAAGTTGCTAGCAGGCCTACTCCCTTAAGCGACAACGTGTGTAAACGAGGCATCTCATAAGTTTGACCTGTGCTACAAATACTGCATTTTTAAGGCTTTTATATTCGTTTATCGTGTATATCTTGTCAGAACCTTTTATATTGGAGAAATATACATCAACAGAACCTTAGAAGTGACTAAGTTATCGTCGTTTCGTTTGTGTCGTCAATTGCAAATTCGTGTGGCCAATCAAAAAACAACACCTTCGGCCAAGAATCCCTCCCTGTCGGTCTTCCGCTCTACCCAAAGTTTAACCAACCCCGTTAAAATATTGTCAACAAAACTGATCAAGGCATGAGCCGTAGATTTCCCTGGTAGGAAACCATACTGATTTTATAAATAATATTACAAGTTGTCAGAAAACTAAATAAACGATTGTATACAATTTTTTCAAAGATTTTTGAAAAAGCTGGCAGGACAGAATTTGGTCTATAGTTATTCTTCTGAGTTCTTTCATTGTTTTTATAGACTGGGACGACTCTAGTTTGTTTCAGATCGGTTGGTATGATGCCGTTTTTTAATGATTGATTAATAATATGACATAAGGGCTTAGCGATAAAATAAGCCACTACTTTTACAACTTTGCAGTTAATTTCATCATGTCCTGGGCTGGTTTCTTTTAAATTTTTAAGACATTTAAAAACTTCGGAATCGTCTGTGGGATGCAAAAACATACAATACTCATTGATAGGTGGCAAGTAATTCACAAAAGAAATATTAGCATCATTCACCATACTTCTAGATAGGGTTTGTCCAATACTTACAAAGTAATCATTAAAATATTGCAAATAGCCTCGACATCAGAAATATTCTTACTATTTTCATTCAGTTCGTTAACATTATTGCACTTACGAATACCCCCAAGCAGTGCAGAGTTAATGGCGTTCCACGTTCCTTTTATACTCTGATTGCTAAATTTCCTGTGTTTGTAATTAAACTTGGCAATACGAATAACAGTTGTAAGTTTGTTTCTGAATCTGTCGTAAGCAGCCTTATTCTCAGGAGTAGGATGCTTGACGTATTTTCGATAAAGTTTACTTTTTGTACGACAAGAGGTTAAAACACCACACTTTCCGAGCTTTGGGAGTTTTAACAGTGACGACAGAGAAACAATTAACGTAATTTTAAGATTTTACCTCTGAAATTTCTAGGTCAACTTCCAGATTTGCAGGGTCAGGAAGAGGATCACATACACCTGCCCCACTGCGGATTGGATCAGCTTGACAGTTGTCGATGATGTCAGTCAAATTGCCAGCTACTAGATCCATAGCCCCTTGAAGATCTTCCCCCAGAGATGTTATTCGGGAGATAGAAGAATTAATCTCAGAAAAGATGTCATTCTCGAGTGCAAAATCCCGTAAGTCTGGAAAAACAAGAAATAGTTTTGAAAATATTTTTGGATAGTATGACCTGTACAAAACAACTTTGAAACTGACTCAGTCAGCATTTCAAAAACCCGTTCCCATTAAAATCACTCCATTTTTACATGCTGGGAGCCAACTCTGAGTTGTTACTGCGAATGTGCGATCCCTTCGTATCATAGTTGTAGAACAGAATCACAAGTTACGCACTGTTCTTACTTTCGTGTATTGTGTACTTTTCGTTAATATTCAAATAACATCTCCCTCATATATAGTAACTTTCACGAATACACATCGGAATACTCCCATAATCTTTTACCTGTACTACACCTGTACTACGCTTAGGCTGCTAAAAATAGGCTCCTAAAAGATTTCAAAATATGACAAAAAGTGAGCAATTGACGTTTTAACTTATATTTTCCCCTTTCGTTTTTGTACTGATGTCTCTCTGAAACACATATTTAAATGTTACATGCATTCTCAAGTGAAAAAACATGTATACTGCGTCTCCCTATATTTTATAAGTCTATGCCTCTCGAGCGCTACACATACTCAACGTTGAGTCAACTTGTGACGTAGGCTAGACTAACTGCATGAACTTAGGGGTCACCATCTTCCTTGAAAAAGACATTTTTTGATATGATATCCTAAGTCTGGGGTAGCCAGGCGCGTAGCCAGGAATTAGCCAAGGGAAGGTGGGGCGAAGCCTGTAGGCAAACTATCTAAGCGAAGAGCCACATTAGGTTGGCGCAAAACTTTTAGCCGAAAATGCCTCCCAGATCGCTGGAAATGGCACTTCCTAGACCTTGTAAGTTGCATTAAGTTGCATTTTCTATTTTGAAATCTCATGTTCTGAAAATTGACTGTTGTCACTATATAGACTATAATCGCATTAAAATAGGGAAGTAACTGGAGATGTCATAAAAAATCATTAAAAAATACAAAAATATGCTTAAGGGGAACGGTTTCCCCTTTCCCCTCCCCTCGATTCGTGTCTGAAGGTAGCTGTGTAATCTCAGCATCAACATGGTCTTATCCTTTCGTCACCACGGGCTTTTTTGGCGGGCACCATTTAGTATTGCTTATCATTCCTATATAGCAACGAGAGGGTCATGAGCAACGCAATTGCTAACAATAAATAACCAAACCAAAACGTAGCTATGGGAAAATAGTAAAATACAAGTTCAGACATATGGCACCATCACCCTTGAAACAAAATAGCATACCAAAAGATTACGACATCAAAATTTGGCTCTCCTATAACTTTACTCCCAGCTGAAAATACCTCCTGCCAGGGGTGGAGCCATGATTTGCCCTACGGGGGAGGGGCAAGCTTTCCGATGGGGGCGGGGGAGGAACACGAGACCTCCACAAAAGCGACGGGTTGCCAAAATGATGTAAAATTTTTCGACGCGAAAAATTTTGGCTTTTATTTGCAAAATTTTTAAATTTTGATAATTTTTTATGAAAATTTAAAAATGTGGATTTTTATTGAAAAAAATTTAAAAAATTTGGATTTTAACTGAAGGAAATTTTAAAATCTTGTTTTTTTAAAAAACTGGAAAATTTTGGGTTTCACTTGAAGAATCTGCTCTTCTTAAGGGTAAAATCAAGCAGATCGTCGGGGCCACAAACTGTAAGATTACATATTTGATCGTAAACATTAAGGTTCCCGGACGAAATTGGAAAATTTCAACCACGGGGGATGGGGACATGGGCTTCCCCCTGGCGTCACTCCTACCCCTTGTGCTCCCACTATACGGTAATGGTTGTCCCAATATGCAGATTGTTTTATCTTGTATAATTGCCAACACTAAATGTTCAAGATGGTTAAAAATATAAAAGTACACCAAGCAGTGTCCAAGCTATAGGGGTGAGCAAGGTGGGCAACTTCCCCTCCTTGACATTTTGTGTGCGTGCGTGTCTGTATGTGTGTGTGGGCAGGGGGGGAGAATTCGTAGGCACACTACACCAAACTGTCCAATATCTATTTATTTCTGTGAATTGTACCTTCGAACTACATCCTATCCTGAATAGAAAGGATCACCCTTCGCCTATCTTGAATAAAAGGGTTAGCTAGGCCCCTGGTCCTAAGAAAGGCTATATATGACGTCATTGTTTAAGACACATGTACACCTTAGTTGCTGACTTTATTATGGCTTACCCTTGTTGAATGCCTCAAGGTTGAATGAAATATTTTCCATAAGTGGCATGGAACGCCGGAAAAGTGGGGTAGCTAATTCTTCATCGACACCTGAAGAGTTAAAAAGTAATCCGTGAGGTACATTAAACCTGATACCATGGCTAAATAAATTGTTTATTTTGTCCGTATACCCGACCAACCGTGTATTTTCTGTGGTCCCAACCTTGTCGGATTTTCAACCCACAGGTATAGGGGTATGGGGCAGAGGTCTGCGCCACCTTTCCTGGCAAAAATGTCGTTTTTCAAGGCAAAAGTCATGAAAAAATAGTTTGTCAGTTTGGAAAAATTTCAGGACACCTTCAGCCTCACTAGAAAATGTCTTCCTATACTTCAGTGATACAAATTTCAGATTCTTATGGCAAAAATATATCAAATGCACAAGTTTTATTTGATAAGAAAGAAACCTGTTTCTTGCATGGCTACAGGATGCCACGTAGGGTAGATGTATTGCAGATTTTAGTTTGTTGTACCTTTCTTTTATAATAGCACATTATAATACTATTGCTGACCGACCACACCTTTTTAAGGGCATAAGAGGACAAAACAGCGCTTTTTTGAAGGGGAGGGGCTATATCACGTACCCTGTTATCTTCCTATTATCTTTACTTAAACATACCAAAGATCCTTCTACTAGATCCCCCTACCCCCTCATGTTGACTACCAAAACATCATGCAGGTGCGTTAAAAACTGGCAAACCATACATTGTAACCTACCACATAAAACATATGATGGACAGGATAACGCCATTTCCTTTGCTGGAGGGGTGAAAGTTTGTATACGATTACATAGTTCTACGATAACACAGTTTGCCTTCAGAACTTAACAATATCATTGTAAAAGTTTCATAAAATTGAATCTTACAATTTATTCTGCATTGCCCCAAACGATGAAATGCACATGGATAAATCAATGCACACGCTGGAAATACTTTGGTCAATTTGACACAAAAAAGTGTCACGAGCGGAGTTACTCAAATTCTGAATCAAATAACGACTCGACTTTGAGTAAATTGATTCGATTAAGGTAAAATATTGATCCAAATATTTGAGTTCATTCACTAGTGACGAAAGGGTACTAGAGTTATGGCTGGTCATCGCACCTCCGCAGTAGACGCTAAGCCTACCCAAATTATCGATTTTTATTTTCCCAAAACCAAATCTTTATTGAACCAGGCGAGCCAAGTATGGCATAAGCAAAGGTTACATCTTCTAGACTGCTAGACAGCTTAGCGTATGATTAACTCTCAGCTCCACCGAGGTTTAATTTTGTATCGCGTTAAATTAGATTTGGCTCCCTGAAGCAACAATTTTTTAGTGTAGCTTCTATCAGTCTGTCGAGTTCTATGGCCAACCATACATTGTACCTATACTTACAAAAGGCTTTCTCTATCAAGATGTACTTACTTCCCAGTTTATTTAGAAGGGTTTCACTAAAGACAATAAAATCTTCAACCACGAGCTTATCAAAGTCCTGTAAAAGAGACAAGCAAACGAAATAATGAACGACCTCATCATTCGGAATATTTGTGTCACTTAAATAGCTGAAGAACAGGAAAAGCACGTTGGATTCAATTTTACCAAACTTGTTGGGATCAGAGACGCCTCGTTTTCCAACTAATATAACTTTACTTGAAGGGATTAAAAACAGGACCAAACACGGCCATGCTTAAAACTTTTCGAGTCTTTTTAGAGATCGAGGGCGGAGAGGGAATTCTTTAAGGAAGAGACAAATGTGGTTATTGCAACTACTAAAATATATAAGGGTAGATTGGTGCAAATTTTCAATCCCATTGATTTTACCAAAGTTTTAGAAATTATAAGAGCTTCTGTAGTGTAAAATTTATGTAGTTTTATCGCCTTTTCCTAGCATCAAAAACATGTATATAATTTCCAACAAAAAGGTCAAAACAACCCACGTATTCCAAGCTAAAGTGACTTTGCAGAAATATCAAATCCATGTACCATAATTACTACCAATTGTACACTAATATCTTGGAAAAAGATCTTTTCATTTAGTTGTGACTTCATGGCCTTAGCGTAAGGAGGTGGGGGAAGGGGGGTTGCCCCTGAGATTTCTAAACCGTAAATGAAAGTACGGGTATTTGAGAAAAAATACTGAATGCTCAAATTTCACCGTCCTAGTTATAATTTGAAGCCTCACAAAACCAAGAAATCACATGTAACATGTTCCTTTTCCCCAAATTTTCCCGGGTCGGTCTCCGGAACCCCATTGTAGGTCTACACGTTTTTACGTGGCTTACCCTTCCTGACGAATTAACGAACCTCTTTCCTTCTACATGACAAACATTTTGAAAACACCTGAAGCACATACGCAGGTTTTTAGTTTTATTTCTCATAGAGCCTAGTGCCAAAGCATATCCTTTACAATATAGCCTATGATTACCTTTATTTATAATATGCTAAATTCAATGGGCTTGTAAACTAACTTTTAATTTTCATCAAATCTTTCTTTTTAAAATCTAAATTTGTTTCGAAAGCACGAGATTTAAAAATAGAGAATGTTTAGATGCAAGTTAAGGATGAACAAGGTATAACTAATGTGCAATTTTCCACCATCAGGTGGGTATTTTCGACCAAATTGTCTTAGAAGGCGGTTCGCTACGACTACACACCAACAGACGTTGGATCCCCAGTGGCGTACTAAGAGGGGGCAGCACGTGTACCATGAGACTTGTACTAGAATGTCATGCTTACCACTACCAAAATATTCACTAAATATAGAAGTGGGTTTCTAAGCATATAGTGAGTTCAAAGCTTTACCAAAGATAGCACCATTTTGGATCTATATAAAACTTTGGAAACATGAAACATTCTCAAATAGGTAAAGGTGTTACTCTTCACGCAAAAATCCCCATCAATTACACCCCATCAAAGTAGTGAACATCAATAAGTAGGATAATTAGAATTTCCTATAATCAATTCAACGCTTCACTAAACTTTACCAAAGGTAGAATCATTTTGCATCTAAGCCACCTCTAAAGTAGACAAAAGATTCTCAAAGAGTAGTGGCATAATCCCCTCCGCTTGCCTTACACCAAGCTAAAACTTGGAAAAAAATCAATGGAAAAATGACAATTAACAACCATATAATCAGTTCAAAGCCTTGCCAAAATAGCATGATATTTTATTTTTCTCATCCACCTTACATAAATGTCACTCCCCTTGTACCCTCCCCCAGGATGGTATCTATATGCACGTGTGACAAAAGAGTGCCCGGGTGTCAGCTATCCATAGACACGCCATTTGGTGTTCCGCTTTGATAGTGTCATGAACTGCGGCCACGGATTTCACTCAGGCATATGACCGTGGACTTTTTTTTAAAGAGTCTAGTGTTTACTTACAGCTATAATACCATCAGCATATGTTTGGATGTCGTACATTGAGTACAATGAAGTATACAGGATGTTGTAGGTACCGTCGATAAGACGGGAATGCACTGGTCTTGAAAGAAACGTTGTGAACCTGTAGAATCAATTAAACATAGGCTCAGTGTTTGAAAAAAATCCACGGTTCCATTCGATGTACACAAATCAGTGGACGCAACATTACAGAGGCAACCCTACAGGGAAAAATTTACCGGCAAGATATAAATAGGAAATAAGTATTTATGCTAAATGTATGTTGAATAGAAACTCTTTCTGGTGAATTTTGCATTCGATCCTTACAAGATGAAGTTAAAGTTTCCACATTTTCAATCATCACTGAAGCGAGCAGAGGTTACATTATAATAATGAACACTTTTGTAAATCTTTACAATAAATTTCATTCCATAAAAGAATGCCTTCACGTGGATACACGACACAAACTTTGCTTCAAGTTGCTTCGGATTATCAATATTAATGCTGTAATTCATCTGCTAATATCTCGAGAACCATCGATTTCACCGAGACTTTAGATTTAGTTCTTCATTTACATATCAAAACTAAGTTTCTGTTTATTCATTTATTACTGACGTCACCACTTACGTCATCTTTCCTGTTTTCCATGCTGGTCTTGAGGCATACATAGTATCTCTGTATCATCGTTCGATACGTACGTGGGTATCCTTAACTGCAAATCTTTGTGACTACATGCCCGGGTGTAAATAGTTTCAGTCATATTGAAGAAGCTTGTTCAATTCTTGTAACAGACAGAATTTGGAGTTTGTGCAGTCCAATTGATCACAAGGTCCTTCAATTATCAGAACGTGTGATTAGTACAATAATTTTTACTACAACACCTTGAACCATAAGCATACTGGACCACTTTTCTTTGGGGGGGGGGGGTAGGGAGGAGCGTAGACTGCGCTATTTTGGCTGAAATTACAGCATGAAATCCCCAAAAAGCATACATTCCCCCAAAAGTAGAAACGTCACGTCTGAATTGAGGGCTTCAGCCCCAATCCCCGTATGCTTATGTCTTGAACAAAACTAGAGTGTAGCATAATAATAAGTTCATCTTTGGCAAGCATGGCTAAAATACACAAAATAGAGAACTCAGTGACGCCATGTCAAGGATATACCGACATGGACCGATTAAGTGTAGAGCTATATCTATGGTTCTTGACACTTACCCAATTATTAAGGATAGGATGATGATAAAGGGTGTCATGACGTACACGTTACATCGCTTGAGTTGACTTATCTTTTCTTCTTTTCTAGTTCCTCCGCATTTACCACAGAAACGACAACAACAAAACAGTAACCCGCCGATTGGAAAACACAATGTCAACAGTAAGAATATTGCGGTGACGATCAAGAATGGCAGCTCAAACAGAATTATCTGACGGTGAAAAAGTAGTGAACTGTTATGGCCTGTCCACATAATATGCGTGCGTGGAAGGTTACTGAAAGGGTGCGATCCGACAATTTTTCCACCTCAGTAAAATGAATGGCGCACCCAGTATGTCTTGTCCGTTCTATATGCTGTGTACCCACTTTGACCCTATCCATTCATTTTCGTTGAGAATGAGGTTACAAAAAAAATTCCTGTTTGAATTGGACTGTAGAAAATCTATCAATCAGCTAAATTATTGGGGTAAAGGCCATCGGATGTCTGTAGCCCCCTCTCCCCACCCTCCCGGTCCCGGACTGTCCTGGAGGTTATGTCGTGAAAGAAAAAGAATCAACATTCTAGTTAAAGTTTTCGATGCGGAACAAATTAAGACAACGTATTGCATTTTTTGTTCCAACTCAATCGGTATAATAAAACAGCATATTGGTGGTGATGGTTGTGGACGATCTTACCCCTCCTCACCCCCTCCTCATACGCCTATCTTCGGAATAACCGCCCTTGAAATCAAGAGTCCCTAATACCTCATGACCTCTTCTTGCACAAACAGAGATATAAGTGCTTAAACATCCCTTTTCATGATCTTGAATGATTATATCAGCTGTGTTCACACTTGAGTACGCAAGGTGGGTAAACTGTCTGGTCTGAATGCATGTGAACTCAGTATCAAACTCGGAGCTGGTGAATTGTGATTTCAACCCGTTCGGGGATATTCACACTCCGCAAGGACCATGAAAACTTCGGGGATCAACTCTTGCCCGTACTCCGATGTATAGGCTTACTATAATTTGCCATTTCCTGTAAAGATAGTATATCCTACATGGATGTCGTGTTTTTGTGTACCGTGACAATACAGTTTGAGTGATGCCAGCCTTCACTGGTTATAACCCATAACTCGTAGTCCAGTATGAACGCGATCCGGATCAAAACACTTAGGCTCATTAGTTCCTTTGTGATAATATCGCTTACCCCTAACTTATTGCGGTCAGAAAACAACCTTACATCCTACCTTTTGGGTAAATTGTTCCATCTCCATTTCACCACTGATCATGCCAACAATATCATCTGCAATGTGAATATTAAATGAAACGATCAAATGCAATTCCTCTTCTCGCCCTCTTTAAGCATCAGTGTAAACAATCATGTGGAGAAGAATTGGACCTATGTTAAAAGAAAACTCCGTGTGCGTCTCACTGTAATAATCACATAGTTTACTTTAATCCCACTAATAAAACACGATGGTACTGGCCGAACAAACTTGAGTTTTGCCACGGTATAGCGTCAAGTCTTGATTTTATCTCACCTCCTGGCCCATGGTATAGGCAGGAAAATGGAACGGGGAAGGTCCCCCTCTTTTTTCCTGACCTTAGGAAAATATAATAAAACATGTTTGAAAAATGAAAGAAAGGAGGCTAGACAAGACAAATAAAGAGAGCATTTTTAATAGGTTGGAAAAGTTTTGCAATGTAAAATTAGGCTTTGAAGAGAAATATAGTTTGTATGAAAAGTGTTGAAATGCTTACATGACTTCCGGCAGGCACCCGCTATGAAAATTGTAGCACTGTAATGCCTTTGTAAAATTTCGTTCGAAGCATAAACGTCGGCTATACGTCCCCACTCTTGTGATCTAGAGGCTAAAGCCCTAAAATGGGGGTCACAATTCCGAAACCTCACAATATGAACTGATGAAGGAATCCAAATTATCAGTAAAATTTTCGGGCTTGCTTCGCATGCGAATAGTCAGTATCCTGAGTGACTCATTAATACGGCTGTCTGTGCGAAAACTCAAGTGAAAATGGCTCATTGTTACTTGTTGTAGGATACCCTGAGTGGAATTATCCTTTCCTTATCCAAAACAACCCTCTAATGCACTTCTCCCAAGAACTGCTACCATCATCATTACCTTAACCGACGATAAGCTGTTATTTAAATTTGCAATCAGCATTAGTCGAAACAATAAACATTTCAAATAACACCTCAGGACGCAAGATTTCCCCTAAAATGGTCCAATTGCGCAAAAGCCATCAAATTAATAAAAAAGAAAAAAGTTAAGGAAGACCCTCAGTCAGCCTCCAGCTTACCATCCACGTCACTCTCAATTACAGATTTCGCCAGTCACATTTTAAGCGGGTTCAGCTCACTTTGAAAATTTCTTTTGCAGACCTTCATGACATTTGTCTGTTTATGAACAACCCATAACAAAACATTGCTTTTGGAAAGAATACCTCACCTTCAAACCTTAATCGTCCTTAAACATTATAGCGAAACCCGCAATTTCAAAACTGCGCTATCTTTTTACCGTAATAAAAATATTGAGGACAATTTTTCCCATACCTTCGAAAAAAATAAAACCAAAGGAAATAATGACTGGATAAAGGCGGAAATAATTTTAATGGAATCTAGTTTTGAAAGTAAAAAATAAAAGAGAGCAGTACAATAAAAATTCTTAAACGATCCTATTTATTCGGCACACTTCGTGCCTATACCTGTTTTAAAATTTATATACTGTATCTGTATCATAATAACTTTGTCTAGAACATCTTGAGTACTTCAAAATCCAGGCAAACCCTTTCATAATTATCGTACCCACCAAAAGCCTAAAAAATTGGCATATTATTGCCAGTAAGCTATTATATAAAAAAAAATGTTAAATTGTGATTTTTGTAATACTGAGTTTTAGTGTGTATCTAATACTACAATACCATTAGAAGATTACCTAATGCTCCATTCAAATTACTTTGATTCTGTAAATAAAAGTTATCAGAGCTTCGTCAGAGCTCTGACGTCTTCCCTGATTTTCACCGAGACGTTGCTCCTAGATCCTACCAGGGGCCCATAGGAGGGAAATTAGACTCTACGCCTTCAAGGGAGCAACAGCGGCGTCTTGGAAGCTGTTTGTTATTTTCCTGGGTTTACCCTGCCCCACCCCACTTTGAGACATTAAATCCCTCCCCGGCCTGCTAGTACGAGGTTACCTAAAAGAGTTAAATATTCCATCTGGGATGTCAACAAGTTCACGATGAAAGTGAACCTCTCCGGCACAGTGCATTGGAGTTGCCATACCTAAACTGACAGCTCATTGATGACACACATAGAACAGAAGATCTTTAAAGCCATGTTGTCTGCGGGTCTGCCGTTAAATTTATCACTCTTACATTACAAAATACTTTAAGGCTGTCTCCCAAGTAATTCTCATCTGCTCTGCTCTGTGCGCCTAGTTCTTACGCTACCAGACGTAATTACTGAAATTTGTATCCTACTGCACCACGATGTAACATGTACTTAATAGGTTTGTAGTACGTCTATCCCGTGTTAAGTACGTTGTCAATCCGTCTAATTACAGAACGGGATGGACGGGATAAAATTTTGAGCAGGCCCAAAGTTCTAGAGCACCCTCCCCATCCGAACCCGTCCATGAAGTTCGTAAACAGACTGTAAATAGTTGCTACTACGTCCACTTAGTCCTTACACAGTTGGAGCCCGTTCGACTACAATATTTCGAACGTACTGAGAACTAGTTGTAGGTGTGATGGGGGTATTAGAATGAAGTACTTTTAGCTTCATACTATAGAACGAAACAAGTTTTCAAAGGTTAGGCTAGGGTTTGTTTATGGGAGTGGCATCCTTCCTTTGTCACTAAAAAATGTGCCGTCCTGGAAGATGTACCCCTCCCCTTTGAGAAATTTTTGTTGATTTAAGGTTGCTTAGATGCAAAATGGTGCCATCTTTGTGATATTTTGGCTTGAAAATGTCCATAATTTAGTGAATTCTAATTTTTGGTTAGGTGAAAGAGTTTGTTGTCTAAAACAACGATACGTTGTCAACAAACCTCCTGAAGCCCCCTACTACCTTAAAAATGGTCATGAGACGGAGAGTATAGCTGTAACGAATGAGCGCGAAACGCGACTAAATTTTTCGTTAAATAATATTTCCATGACAAAACCTACATTCAGGCTCTGCATCGAGACACTTTCAGTTGCTCAACAAACCTACGAGCCGCACTTAAAAAGACAGTCCTTTACCTGGTTATTCATAAACAGCTTTCAATTTTTCTGCTACACTTCTCAGAAAATTTGTATCGGAAGATATTGATAATACAAAGAACATTGAAGTTAGGTTTAAAGCGCGCGGAGTGCGCGAAAATGTTGGAAGTTTGCGAAGGATTTGCGAACATTTTGATAATTTGAGAATCATTTGTAACTTAGAAAAGGATTACAATAGATGCAATACTCGGTCGAAAACACATCTTACCCTACCCGGCTACAGAAATCTATAGCTTAAACGCCTTTTTCAGATCATTTTAAACAATTTCAGATTTTTTTTTATTCCCACTCATCTTATGTCTGGTTCTAGAAAGTTACGAACTAACAATCGAAAATGTACAAATTTGATCAGACTTTTGTACAGCGAAAAAGTTACAAGTCTATGTATTGTCCATGTATTCGGCGGGAAAACATTTCCCGTTATAAAACTCTCACTGCCAAATTTGACAGTGGGACTGTAAGTTATAGTCTAAGGAAATGCTGACAATTCCATTTCAAGGTATACTTGCGGAGCCTGGGAAGGGCGATTTCCGGCGACCTAGGGGTTATTTTTATCCCAACATTTTCTGGCACACTCCGCGCCACCATTTGGCGCTACGCTTAGATAGTCTTCCCAAATTTCTAAGCCCACCTAGTCCAAAATCTTTGGTGCGCCGCTGCATGTGACGTCAGATAGTGCACCACCTGACTTTACTTTTATATGTTCATATCGACATTTTAATTAGAAAAAAGCGGTGTGGTAGCACACCACTAATTCAAGGGGAATCCCGGCGGAGGAGGTTACCCTACGAATTTAATACTCTAGAAAACCTTTTTGGGGGACCGATTAGACCATGTTAATGAAAGGATGTGTTCAATTTGTGATGTGTTTGTGGTAGAAAAGTAGTTGAAGTACTCATTCTGCAAAAATTAAGAAAATTGA
>WURT03246945.1:11794-26108 GCA_009936505.3 Holothuria glaberrima | reverse complement strand
GGATAAAACACATTCTTTGTGTGATTATTGTCTTTCCAAAAAATGTTCATCAAATAATACCATATTATGTACGCTTCACTACTCGATCCTGCATAATATCCAATCTTAAACCTGACATTGCCTTTGTTCACAACAACTAAGATTTATGTTAATGCAATCTATACATACCTCCTGACAATACCTTTTCCACATGCTGTATACAGTGTGCTACCATTACTTGTGTACCTGTAAAAAGATGAACAGATTCTAAGATCAGTCTATAATAAAACTCAAAATTTTCAAAGAGTTGGAGAGAATTTAGTCTAGCTCATGGTAGGGAACGACTAACCAATTGTAAGACAGTGGTGCAACCACCTCAGTTTAAGATAAATATGTCCCTACTCTGACCTAAAGCAGATTTAATGATTGCAATGCATGATGGGAACTGGGAGTTTAACCAATAATGGAGTTCCTATTAACTTAGCACTAGCACTACTACTGTACTGTTTTACTCCCAGTTTCCAAGCTCCTTTTGTATGCGTGATGTAATCATTAAACTCTGCGATGCAAAATTCTTTCTGAATCCTGTGTTTGTTCAAGAATTGTTAAATGAAAATTCATGCAATCATCATGTTGTTCTATGACACAATAAGGAATACTTAGAAGGAAAATTTGAGGCAAATTTGTCTGGTTTCTGGCAGATGTTTCAAACCAAAGTTGAGAAGAAAGCTTGCCTTACAAGATTCTGCCTTGAAGCAGTAGTATACATTTTTGTGCACATGATTTCACCTAACACCTTAAAGGGCAAATTCAGTCACCCTTAATTGAATTTGAACACCCTAGCATCAGAGTTGTCACGAGTGACTCAATTCTGCAGTCAAGTCAAGTCACTTGCTACTTTCAATGTGACTCGAGCCGAGTCAATGACTCGAGTCACTGTGTTATTTCTATGACGAAAATTATGATACAATTGCTCGAGTCATTTCCCCTTTGAAAATTAGTGACTCGAGACATGACTCGTTACAACACTGCCTGGTATCCTAATTCATGTATTGCTCTTTCTTATCATGTGAGAATATTTTGTTACTGAATGATCTAATTCATGAAGAGATACTGCATGGTGTATCTTTAAATGCAATAATTATGATCTCACAAAACATCAAACACACCTGTAAAGGGGAAATAGGGTGAACAAAAGAAAAAGATAACATTTGGCTGATACTTCAAAATAAGTTTGGGGTAAATGGTTATTTTCTTTAAAATGTTTTCTTCCTGATAAAGTCAACTCCTTGAATTATCTGTCACAAAACTTTTTTTTCTTTTATTTTTTATGATAACTGCTGTATGTTCTGGTGTCTCTATGTTCTGACACTTTGTTGGTTAGGGTAGGGTAAGGAGGTTGGGGCTATGGTAGGGTTAAGGGATAACTTATGGTCATGGACAGGGATAGGCTTAATCACAGAGGCTTTTTACTAAAATATTTCTGTGATATGAAAACAAAAATTAAGTTTGGTTACTCAAAGCTGTAAGTGCATATTGTCATAACATAGAGGCATCTGAACACAGTGACCTCAGAACTCAGAGACATAACCATGTTTTAATTGTTGTGGAAGACAATTGTGAGGAAAATAGCACCAAATTGTTAAGGGGTGAAATTTTACATTCTTAAAATGCTGGCAGTGCTATAAATATATACCTGATCTTATTCACCATTGATGATCCATGCTCCCTGAGAGATTCTTGAATACCCACGTCGGGAATGTAGCCGAGCACCTCTGTGCCACCAAACATCACCACACCTGGGAACAGGGAAATCAGAATAATATTAAAAGTCTCCCCCATTATCCCACTTCCCAAAATGCTGTGTTTTAGATGGTAGAAAAAAAACATAAACTTGTTCAAAACTACATTGGACAGAACCATACACTTGCCTTCATGGCTGATTCAATTCCAAGAGCTTTAACACTCATAAAAGAGAAAACTTGTTTGCCTGTCTGCGGAAACATTTCACCTATGTACTATCACTGTATAGACCTTATGCAGATAACATCACAGAATATTGAGTGCGCCCTATAATGGAGGCAAGCATATATTATTGCAACTTTCTCCAACAAATGCAGACAGCTGATTTGTGGCTAGTCAGATACACAGGAGTGTACTAGATGCGCATGCTTGTACTGTGCTTCACTGTTTTGCTGCCAAAATGACCTTGTGTGACATCAGTGGTTAAGGTCTATTCACATGGAATAACGTGTGAAATGTATCAGATGACAAGCACACTCTCAAACTCTGATCAAATTGTCCATGTGAATGCACTTGGCATCAAGATGTATTCCCTACATCAAGATTACCAGTCAAATGTTCACCAATATCATACGTTCATTAATAGACCACCCTAATTTATTCATATTAAAAGACAAACAGTCATCACCCCAAAGCCACATTTTTGGTGTGGGGATATCAAAATTCTCAATTGGTGGCTGCTCTTTTATTGATATCAAAATTCGAAAATTCAAAAGACGCAATGTAGTTCACATCCCACACAATGCAGCAAGAGTGCTTAGATTACACATTACAGCCTTATATGCTCACCAGGATATGGCCTTAAGCAATAAAATAGGTTTGCTTCAGCACACTGTGGAGCTTTATACAGTTATGAGAGGAGCTAGGGGTAACTTGGGAGAAATGGAACTGTCTGGGAAGAACAGAATTGCCCTGTAATGAATGCATCACCTTTACATGTGCATACTTCCAATATGGCATTGTTTACTGAGTTAGTTAGTTAGATGAGGTTTTACGGCACAGTTTCTAACCAATTGGTTTAAGTCGAGCCAGCCACTGCCTTTTTTCCAGTTGTGGCTTACTGGCTTGTTTTCCCTACTCCATTACTTATGCTGAGCACCAAACACAATGGCAGTAGGTTCCATTTTTAATGTCTTTGGTATGACCCGGCCAGGATTCGAACCCTCGACCTCCCTGCTGCAAGTCGGATGCTCTAACTACTTGGCCATTGTTTAGTGAGGGAAGCACAAACAATTTCTTCTATTGTGTACCTTTGTAACAAATGCCAGTAGCAGCTGCGCAGACTGTTTCATGCTTAGTATATGGTTTAATTTCTGGCTGCTTCATGTGAACGCAACTGTGATCTTGATAACAAAAACTGCAGAAGACCTTAATGGTTTCTTGTTTTCAAGATAATGAGCGTGTTATCCCATATGAACACTGTATACCCCTGTGCTTTATTCCCCAGTGACTGATCAAAACTTGTGGCCTGAGGAGTGGCTATCAACCAGCACATCGTTTATTTCAAGCTTTAGCATTCCGTATTTTGGTAAACTTATGAGAATTTACTTGCATGCTTATTCAAAGTACCTCCAAAGTAAGATGAATTTTTCAGTGCAACAGATATCACAAATTCTAGCAAAGAATAATTCCGATTTTATGAGCCCAAACACCTTCCTCTTCAGAACAGCCCTGAGAAGTACCATTTTTTCTATACACAACGTAACTCGCAACACTTTTATTGAACACTGGTTGCAATACTTCCAGTTCTGTGTTCTGTTCCTAGTGACCATTGTGTCACAACATATCACAGAAATATGCCAATAAGCACCAAATATTACATTCAACAATACAACTTAAAAATGTGTTGTAGGTTTTGAAATTCTTAGATTTCAACTTCCAGAGGAGTAGCAATTAGCCAATCATGATGAAAAACTTACTTGAATACCCTAATTTTGCCATGGAATCGAATGAACCTGGAGTTGGTGCGATGGAAGTAAGTGTTGACCCTGCTGATATATCTACCAGTGTTTTTCCATCAAAAGTTTCAACCTAGAAGGCAAATACCACAAGCAGGTGTTGAATAAGAAATAGAAAGTCATAACATTGTAGAAAATATTTAAATTATACACCATCATTTACTGAATCATTCTGTCTCTCACAAAGAACTGTATCGTGACCTCCAGTTGCTCAGAACCCTGACTATGGCTATTAAGGAGAGCACTTTGCATTTTGGGAAGGATTAGGGGAGGGAGAAGGAGGTGTCAGCAACTCACATTTAGAGGTTACAGCTCATGCCTGGAGAGGCACTTTCATAAAAGTATCATCAGAGCCTATCATGCAGCAATAGCTGCCAGTATGTAAACTGGGTGAAGGAATGGATTACTGAACAAAGAAGATGTAGGGATGGATGGGTCGTAATCAAAGTTTGGGAGAAATTGCCCTGAATGCATTTATCAACCATGTTTACTTATCACCAGTTAAATATGATCACATCGTATGTTCTGAATAAAATAAAAAAGCAAAATGACATCACAGATCAATCAAATACCTTGGAATGGCCATCTGCGGAGGCAGTAAGTATGGTTGTTTCTGCTGGTGACCAAGGCCAAGATTTAGGAAGGAAAACAACATCATTGATGATATTGCAATGAAGCTGAAATGGAGAAGTCATCAAACTTGTTACAAGAACTTTCATGATGAAAATTCAAACTTAAAATATGCTCTCACCTTCAAAATAAAAAAAATTAAAATGCCTTAAATTCTAGTTTTAACATTACCCACTAATACCTTTACTGGAATGGCAAAAACCAGAGTTCTTTCAAATGCAGCCCTCAGGGCAAGCTTGTTTTAACGGGTAAACAAGTAAAGATCACAGTTCCAGAAAAAGATATGAACTACATAAAAATTTGGGATCAGGGTCCGAAAAGGGGTGGCTGTGAACGAGACTGAATGTCTCAGTCAGTGCCTGTGCATAATTTGTGAATTGTGTGAGTTAATGATTTTTTTGATGATATCATTAACTTGATGCTAAAAACTGTTATCACAGATTGTCTGTCACTTGTGTGTTTGCTGCCACCAGTGAGTAAAATATCAAAGGCCTTAATCCCCCAGCCTCCTGGAATCTGTGATTTGTTTGCCTTTACATGTATATTATCATATATAGCTCATTTAACAATAGGATTTATTCACTGAACAAACATTTTGGTCAGTTGAATATGTTTAATCAAAGACACGACAGATAAGTATTTGGTTGTCAAAATTTCTTCCTTAATTAGCAACTGAACTCTTGCTGAAATAATCAGGAAAAGGAAAAATTAGGCTTGAAAGAGGCATGATGTGAAATATTATCACAATATATTTTCACGTCATCAAAAATTACAGACCAATAGAGTTCCATCATCTCTTAACAGCAATGCAAAGTGGGTCATTGTTGTGCAACTTTGTAAATTATTCAAAGAGCTGGCCAACTCACATCACAAGTGAATAAAACTGGTAAACTTATTCGGAGATCTATCAAAGTAAGACCCTGAAACAAAGAAAAGAAATATTAAGGCAGACATTCTTCAAAATTTCAGTAACCTACCATTTATCTTGTGGATATAATTATTGTATTGCAGTAGGGTCTAAGTTCAAACACATAATTTTGAAGTGCCCCAATATTGTAATGTCTTTTTTTTTTACAGGTAACAAATGGTGTAATATTTGTAACTGATTTCAACAGTGTGACTGTCTGTGTGTGATTAAATGTAGGCTAATTTAATATCATATTCATGTTTTATTCATGATAACAAAGCATAACATTACAACATTGGCAGACAAAATGAAATACATAAATTGGGACAACTATCTTGTGAAAGGGACACCATTTTCCACTCTAAATATGGGACGATCCTGTTAAAATGGGATAGATGGCACCCCTTGTCAGATGGCGTTTTTTCATATCAAGGAATTTCCTGTTCCTTCCCAGCAGGCCTATTACATCAACCAATTCTTGAAATAAATCTTTTAGAATTACTCCCAACCTTGACATATGACTTTGAAAAGATTTGCAAGAAGACGGGAATTCCCCTACGATTTAATTTTCAAGTGTACACATTACTGCACACAAATTTAATGAACTACAATAGCTTTTCTGCTGTGTCAGTATGAAGTTCATAAAGGTGTTTTAAACAGGATTGAACAATGCAACCATTCCTTAAACCAGAAATAAACCACACCAACAAATCCTAGTTCATATTTGATAATGAGGAAATAAGACTCTTGGGAAATCTATAAAGGGCAGATTTTCTTTCTAAACAGTTCAAATATCCTCCTCACAAAGTGATGTTAGGCCAATCTGCCAATCAAAAACTGTCTCAGCACCTCCTACTAGGCAGTTGTTTTGCAGGTTTGCAATTCTCTATGTGCTGAAGACACTAACATGCCAGCAAATTCCAAACACTCTACCCTCATGTAAATAGAAATCTAAAAGTGTTGCCTCTCTGTACAGCCACTCTGCTGTGCAACAATTGTCTGCAACCTACTGGTCTGCATTGTCACTGACCAATCAGTGTGATTTATGCACACATAGAGGTATAATTTTTAAAGGGAAAATGCAGTCCCCAAATTTGAATTATTGTACCCAGACACACTAGTTCAGGAATGGCTCCTATCAATCATGTGACAATATTTTTGTTACTTATTTCTTAAATTTATGCAGAATACCTCCTTGGTTTACCTTCACGATTCAATGAATTTATACAGGAACATTATGAAAAATACTTGTGAGAGAAATAAGAGGAGATCTGTAAGATTTAGCAAATGTTTGAAAATAAACTTGGGGTGACTGCCTTCTCCCTTTAAGTCAAAGTATGGTAAACAACAACAAATTTTAAAAATGTTAATGTGATTCTACTTTAAAGTAATTGGAGTGTCCCACTAAGTTTCAACAGTTCCTCTATGATCAAATACCTTTTCTTTGTGGTTTCCTGTCACATACAGTCACTCACCAATGACCTCTACAACATATGGGAAGCACCCCCACAATGTTTCAGTGCAGTCTTTGGTAGGCAATGCATTTACTTGCAGTAAATGGAGCCTATGTACTCTACCTACCACAGGTCACTTGTCTTGATTTTTTCCTGCTGCTTGGGAGTTCGTAATAATCATACCATGCAAGAGGCTCCAGCCTCCCATTCAACAGAAAATTTGAGAATTTGGCATACAAAACAGATACTATTTTTCAGGCAAATATAAATGTCACACAAAAGTGCTCAGCCCACCACGCTCCCGTAACTTATTGAAAGCAGTCATGCATGCTTTGTGTTTAGTTACCTAGCATACAGCCATTAAACCATACTTACTTGTAATAAAATAGGTAATATCAGTTTGCAGGGAAGATATATTAATGTAATTTTACACATCTGTGAAAACAATGTGACCCCAAGGCCTTTAGGTAAATCCCATTAGAATATTTTGAGACCCCTATTTATGCAGCCCACTTTTTTCTTAAAGGGCAATGCTCGTCATCCCAGACAGTTCCAGTTTTCCCAACTAAGCAACTTGTAGCCCCTGCCATAACTGTATAAAGCTCCTCCTAGTACAGACACAAACATATTTTATTGCCACAGGCCATGTCTTGGTGAGCATGCAAGGCTATAATGTGCAATCCAAACACCCTTTCTAAAAATAAACTTTGGGGTGATGACTCTCTGCCTTTAATGCAAAGAAAGACTTTAAAACACTTTTTTAAATTGTGAATTTCTATTATAGAAACACACACCATCTCATTGTCCCTTAACATAATTATTACTCTTAAATTATGGCATAGACGCTTTTCCAAATAGCAATTTCAGAGGATTATGGAATATACTTTTGGTATGTGTCACTTTTCACCACAGTAAAATGCCATTGACAAAAATGGTGCACAACAAAAAGTCTATCAGTGACTCTTTGTTACTGCTGTTTTGAAGACGGTCCATTAGAAAATACACACAAGTCACATCTGTCATTCCTTATCTCAAAATGAAAATTTCTGGGCATTTTTGGTGCCACCCTCTATAATAACAGCCAAATGCCTTTCTTGGAAACCATTGGTGCCACAGGTTTGATTTAAAAGGATGTTACCTTTCCACTCTGATGAACACAAACTGCAGAATACCAACAGGAAGGATCTGTTGCCAGACCACTTTTACCACTCGCACTGTACGAACCTAAAACACACAAAAGAAAAACGAATATCACTGAACACATTTCAGGAAGGAAGGAAATTGCTGTAAGATTTTGTCCCCAGATGGCTGGTAAAAAGTTCTTAAAACTACTTTTTATACACATAAGAGGAATGGCTTTGATTTTGAAATGACATTAAAGTGTACCTAAAGTCTAGAACAGTCGTTATTAAAGTGATCCCTACTGCCCGGGAGGGGGGGTGGGAATCTCAGGTGGGCCCTACAGAGTACACAGGGAATAGGAGGTCGTTGGTGCTAACTTGGGGACCCCTAGCGATTACGACACATCACTGCAGCGATTTAGAGCACAATAAGGCATCTGAGGGGGTCTATTTCCCTCCGCTAGTTCTTCCCCCACCCCTCCCCAAAATAAATTTTGTGACCCAAGATTATCCAAAAAGGGCATTAGAAATTTAATAACTCCACTCCCAATTTCTTCCGCTTTTGGATTATATTGTAGGGGGAGGGGGAATTGGAACAGTTCAAGATGGTGGAAGGGGGTAGCAGTCTAAAAAAGTTTATGAACCACTGATCCAGAATTCCCCCAAGAATATATAATTTAGAGGTTGGAAAATAATTTACATTCATCCAACTCCCATTTTCAGAGTTTACTCTGTTGCTGAAATTAAAATGTTAAAACTTACTCACTTAATTTGAAAAAGTCGATTGCACAATAATTTGTGATGTCTTTCTAGTACAATCAACATTACCTGCTATTGTTTCCTTTTGAAATTAAGTATATATGATCTTGACAAATTAACTGTTTTTTTGCAGAGTATGTTCTACAGAGCAAAATTGTATTGTCAAGTTACACTAAAACAGAAAGGAAGTAATTACTTTTGTCACAAGGTGAGGTGGCTTTTGAAAAGGTAAAGAAAAACAAAGGTGGTAATTTGAGTACTACAAGAATGACATCACAAATTATTGCACAATCTACTATTTTGAGAAGAGAGTGAATAAGCTTCAACATTTTATATCCCAGCTAAGGAATGTCCTGTGAAGATAAAGTTGGACACTTGTAATCAATTTTCAAGCTTTGTAACATATATTTTTGAAATTTTAGACTTCAGGTATGCTTTAAGTGTATGCTTCCATAACCAGACAAAGGTACACTAAGTTAATTTCAACAAAACATATCTTCACTTTATAGCTTACTTTAAGAGTACAACAATCAAAATTAAACCAAGCATCACACAAACCAGGGCTATATGAAACATTTTCACAGATAACTCAGAGAACATCTGTACATATAACAAAACCTTGCTCAATTCTTAAAACAACTGGATGATTAATGTGACTTAACTCAAAGCCAATAGACAGACAGGGTGATAAAGGGGGAGGGGAAGGGAAAGACAGCTTCAGGAGTGGGGGAAATATTTTCATGGGCAAGATGCGTTAAGATGTGTCAAGGCAATAGTTGATTTTTGTTCTAAAACTTTCCCACAGGGTAAAAATGTTTTAGAGGGCGACACACCATTTAAATTTCTATGTCCCTTAATTACAGGCCTGCAACAATTCTCTCAGAACTTGAAGGAATGAACTGTCAATTAAAAGGAGACAAAACTTGTAATTCATACGACTATAGGTTTGTACACTGTGAATGCTTATATAATTCCTGCAACAGCTGAATCAGTTGCTAAAGTTAATAGCGTGGATCCAATAAAGTCATTCTCGGATTTAGGCAGTGGCGTCACCAAGGGGGGCCAGGGGGGATATGTGCACCCCAAAGATTAAATGAGCCCGGGCGCCCCCCAAATGTGATTTTGGGTATGAAAACAATTATGCACAAACAACAATACTTACACATATGTTGATATGAAAAAGACGGCCCACAATCACTTAATCACTCAAACATACGACTAAAATTACACAAAATGTTCTCAAAAAAAAAATGCAGTGTGCTTTGCGCACATCTATTTGTGACACTGTATAGAGGACAGCTTTATTGGGAGATGTAATCCACAGCTTTTGTTTCAACCCTTCACTTTCAAAAGCTATGAGACTACTGGGGCCTTGAGTCCTCTCCCTTCAATACAATTCCCACATCGATTATCTTTTATCCACACCTTATGTTCAAAAACTGTAAAAAATTTTCATTGCCTTTTTCAATGCATATCCAATAAAGCTCAGTGCAAACTTTCAGAACATGATTCACTGTCCCTATTCACCCCCATCGTTAAATCATTAGTGCGAGTAAGGCTAACACAATGGTCAAATTGTGATTTGTATTTTTGTGGCCTACCAATTGCATACACAGGGGAAGCCATAGGGCCATGCCCCCTCCCCCTCACTGTTGCTAAGTTTTTTTTTTTTAATTCCTAACAATATGTTAATTTTTAGCACAAATTTTACTTCAAAAGGTAGCAAATGTGGTAACAGATTGCATGTAAGGATATCTAATTTTCCAAAAATTTTCAAAGGGTAAGGGGGACACCCCTCCCCCAGGCCGGCGATCACACAGCATACTGCATTTTGGTGTGCCCCTTGGCCCCCCAGTGCCCCCCACTTCGAAAAGTCTGGCGACGCCACTGGATTTGGGTCACGATAACAAGGACTAAGGAATACAAAACTTGTGCCAGCAAAAAAAAACATGTTGCTGATAATTGTGCCCACAAAGATTATTTTCACACTGTTGACATTTATCACCATGTAAATAGCACTACATCCTTAGAATGGTGAAGGTAGAGGAAGAAAGTTGGAGAATTCAATTGGGTGGAGTTGGCTTGGTGGTTGAGTGTACAACCCTGCATACAAGAGGTCCCCAGATCAATTTCCTGTGGAACAACTTGGAAATTTTCTGGGATTAAAATTTAAATTACTTGTTCAGCATAGCTGTTCAAAGTGATGCTAAGGGGGTTGAAATTGGTGAATGATAATTGGTTATCTGATTGTCCGTTTCAGGAAGTTGTCTGATTCAGGAAGTTGTGAGCTGTGCTGGGTTCAGCTGTCAAACAGTGGTGCAGAAAAAGAAATCTTCACCCCTCCCAGCCTTTGGGAAAGTGGCTAAAGACTGGAGATACACTCAGGTCGATCAGATTGGAACATTAAATGGTAGTCCTGAGAGCAGGATTGGGAGTGATTAGCACACGCCTGCCTGAGCATTAGTCAAAAAGAGAAGGCAAATCTCGCCAGAGTTCATCCACACTCACTCTGGTGTAGGGGCTTTGATGAGGCAATTCGCTTCCTGACCCTCAAAATGTTAAATTTTAAAATGGGGATATAGCCCCCTCCACATCAACCTTTCCAATCTTAGCAAGAAGTGGAACATGTAACTTCTTGGTAACATTAATTGGCAGACATTTTACAAAGTTTCTCTTTAATACTCAAAACTGTAGGTCCATCAACTTACAGTTTTCATAAGTCTGAATTTGACTACCAGTCTCAACATCTATCACTACTAGTCGGCTGGCAGTTGTGGCAAGAACCTGTAAATGTGAAGAAAAATAAAGACTTCAGCCTGAATAAAGTCAGTGAGTCTATTAATATTATTTTTGGTTTTTGTTCCCTTATCGCCCCTCCCCTCCCCTACAGGACAATATGTGCAGGCCTCTAACTAACAGATGAGTTGACGTAGGTCTTCAATCCTCCATTTCGTACAGATATTTCAAACTTTGAAAAGCTACAGCTTCATAAGCATGTCCCACTATGTTAACTACAAAACATACCGATGAAATTCTGTGTACTGTTTCGTGTCAGGGCTGAACATAAACTTACAAAGCAACTTGCCCAGTACGGCAAGTGGCATTCACAATTCACTTGCCCTGATAAATTTTAACTTGGCCTGAAATGGCAGAGAATAAAAGCAAGAAAACTGAAACTTAACTGGTAACTGAAACTGATGGTTTTTCTTGGTATAACATGAAGTGAAACCAGGCCATAAATTCACGAAGGCCATGGAGGCCATGGCCTCCGTAAACTTCTATGGCCTCTGACAGCAGTTTCCATAAACTTATCGAAGGCCACTTTTGGCTGGCGATGTATCAGTAAGATGCTCAGTATACATGTGTTCTTTTAAATACCGAGCTCACATCCTTCATCATTCTTTTTACACAAGCATTCACGATGCAGCACATGGAAACCAACATTTTTTTCCACTTTCAAAGCTGTTCTGTTGATATTCGATTCGCACACTATGGAACTGCTCATTCATGTCACCTTTCATGTACAGACTACTTTTTCCTGCAATATCCATAACAGTAACGTGCAAATGTTAGGCTTACGCGTAGGCCTGTCTGCATTAAATCTGTTCTTTATCTTATGAGGTGCTTTGAGTTGCCTCATCTACTCGAATGTGTATTGTAGTGAACTGCATCTAGGCTATCGGCTATTTCATTTTGGCCTTGGATGGGAGAGTTTTGGCCTACGATTAACCTAAAAATTGTTGGTTACCAAGGCCATGTTTGGCCTTGGACTAGTAAAATGAATTTTGTGTCCTGGAAACTCAGGGTAGCATTCAATTGATTGGAGACCACAGTGGGGGGGAGGGGGGTTGGTCAAGGTTGAGGAGGGTGCTAGCACACCCCATCCCCTACCCCCTGGCCATACACTCAACTTTAATTGAGAGTAGTCAAGTGCAGGGCTGAACCTTAACTTTAACCAGAATGCAAAATTGCATTGAGGTTTCGATGATGTATGTATATGTTTTATTCCAGATAATGCCATGTTATCCCATTTCTTTCAGTCACTGTTGAAATGCTATCTTAAGGTGTTGGCAAAATACAGTTTTGTGTTCATATCTGATCTTAGGAATTCTTGGGAAATTTTGTGTTTTGACCTTTGGAGACCCCAGATGATGATCCTGTAAAATTCTAGAAAAACTTTTTGACCTGTGGTGACTCGACATTAAGTTCTAGGGAAATTTTGGAAAATTTTGCTTTTTGACCTCAAGTAAAGATCTTGGCTTTTCAGCGTCTGACCCCTAGTGACCCAAGGTGACCTTTGACCTCCACCAAAAAACAATAGGGTAGTCTCAGCATATCACATCTGAATACTAAAAAATGAAACTTATCCAAGCTTCCTACATCAAGATATGGTGTTTCAGGTTTTCAGAGATTGACCCCAGTGACCCAAAATAACCTTTGACCACCACCAAAAACAATAAGAGCTCTCTCTTACCATAACACATCAACATACTAAGAATGAAATCTATTCAAGCTTCCTACCTTGCAATATCATGTTCACAAGGATTTCAGGGTTCAATCCCTGGTGACCCCAGATGACCTATGACCTCCATCAAAAACAAAAGCATTCTTTATCTTACCATAACAGATCTACATACTATGTATGAAAGTCATTCAAGCTTCCTTCCTTGAGATATGATGTTAACAAGGTTTTCAGATAGTGACCCCACATGACCTTTAACCCCCACAAAAACAAAAGGGTTATCATCTCACCATAACTCATCTACACACTAAGAATGAAATCAATCCAAGCTTCCTACCTTGAGATCTCATGTTAACAAGGTTTTCAGATATTGACCCCCGGTGACCTTTGAACCCTGCAAAAAGCAAAAGGGTTCTTCTCACCATAGCGCATCTACACACTATGTATGAATTCAATCCAAGCTTCCTAACTTGAGATATCGTATTAACACGGTTTTCGGAGTTTGACCCCTGGTGACCTCAGATGACCTTTGACTGCCGCAAAAAACAAAAGGGTTCTTCCTCTCACCATAACGCATCTACACGCTAAGTATGAAATTAATCCAAGTTTCCTACCTTGAGATATCTTGTTAACAAGGTTTTCAGGTATTGACCCCCGGTGACCTTTGATGCCCGCAAAAAACAATAGGGTTCTTCCTCTCTCTCTCTCCATAACGCATCTATATACTAAGTATGAAATCAATTTAAGTTTCCTACCTTGAGATATTGTGTTAACAAGGTCTTCAGAGTTTGACTCCCGGTGACGCCAGATTACCTTTGACCCCGCAAAAAACAATAGGCTTCTTCCTCTCACCGTAACGCATCTACAGACTACATATGAAATCAGTCCAAGTTTCCTAACTTGAGATATTGTGTTAACAAGGTTTTCTGAGTTTGACCTGGGATGACCCCAGATGACCTTTGAACCCCGCCAAACACAATAGGGTTCTTCCTCTCACCATAACGCATCTACATACTTAGTATGAAATCAATCCAAGTTTCCTACCTTGAGATATTGTGTTAACAAGGCTTTCAGAGTTTGACTCCCGGTGACGCCAGATGACCTTTGACCCCGCAAAAAACAATAGGCTTCTTCCTCTCACCATAACGCATCTACAGACTACACATGAAATCAGTCCAAGTTTCCTAACTTGAGATATTGTGTTAACAAGGTTTTCTGAGTTTGACCTGGGATGACCCCAG
>WURT03246945.1:0-11694 GCA_009936505.3 Holothuria glaberrima | reverse complement strand
ATGACCTTTGAACCCCGCCAAACACAATAGGGTTCTTCCTCCCAACATAACACATCTACACACTTACTACGAAATCAATGCAAGTTTCCTACCTTGAGATAACATGTTAACAAAGTTTTCAGATTTTGACTCCTGGTGACCCCAGATGACCTTTGACCCCCACCAAAAACAATAGGGTTCTTCCTCTCAATATGGGGCATCTGTGTACTAAGTTTGAGATTTGTTAGAGTTTCCCTTCTTCAGATATCATGTTAACGAGCAAAGTGTCACAAACACACACACATACACACGCCATCATGAATGCATAGGTTTCTCTTATCATCGAAACCAAAAACAACTTGCCCAGTGGGGCATGTGGCATTCGGAATTCACTTGCCCTGATAAATTTTTAATTGCTCCAGGCAACAGCGCAATCCTTAATGTTCAGCCCTGCTTGTCCAACCATATGAGTGATCTTGGCTTACTGTCCATACATATCTGTCACATGATTCTAAATGCAATAAAATTACCCGTGCGGTATCCTCTAAAATGACTTGTTATTGACGCACACCACCATGAAGAAAACAATCACAGGGTAAAAAACATGTCAAGGGTATAAACTTTTTTATCAGAAATACATTTACATCTCCCGTAAGTTTTCATAATACAATGGAGGCAGGGGCGGCATGGAATTCTAGCCTACCTCCCTTGCCACTTTGTAGCAAGGAGGGGGATGGGGTTGAGGGGATTGAAGAAGGATCAGCCAGGGATGCTGATGTGAGATGGAAGCTTTGAAAACAACATTAACAGAGGTACTCTAAAATTTTATTTAATGTACTTTTGCACTATTTTTCCTTGACCACGGATGAATAATTTACATCTGGGGTCTCCTAGTGGACACAGTGAATATTCAAGAAAAAAGTTATACTTGACTCAATTATATGACAATGACTTCAATTGAAAAAGTAATGCACACACAGAAGGTCTGTTGATTCATAATGTGTTAAAATCCTGCACCTCTGGAAAAAAGGCTGTGGCTGGCTCGACTTGAACCAATTGGTTGTAAACTGGGCTGTTAAACCTCATCTAACTAACTAACTCTTTAAAAGTTAAATGTTAAGGAGGTCTAACCAGAGAGTTACCATGGCAACTTTTACAATCTACTTTCACTCTGATTTTTCTTTTGGATGAGTAATAAAAAGTGTAACCCCAGAGTAATAAGCTTACTTAATCCAATCTCTTTACTTTACCAGCCCTGTGTATGGATGTTTACTATAAAATTAGCATATTTTAACATGTTTCTGATAACATATATACACTACTGGCTTGTACTTGTGTGTGTTAGATTCCTTTTGATCCCCTTATATTCATAACAGCAACACTATCTTGTAAAGGCCATGTCAAAGCTAGTGCCTTCTTCACAGGCCCTGGTCACAGGCATACCCTAAAGTTGCAAAATTCTAGGCAACAGGAAGTCTACCTAGAGAGTTCCTATGGCAACTTTGACAATCTACTTTCACTCTGTAATTTCTTCTGTGAGTACAAAGAAGTTAAACCACAGAATGATAACCTCACTTAATCCAATCCCTTTACTTTACCAGCCAGGGCTGTGTATACATGATTACTAGAGTTAACACATTTTAACATGTGTATGGAAACAAGGATCAATGTTTATTTTTTTGCTGACTCTCATGAACAAATAATAAGAGGATATGACAATGTACAGAAATACATATCTGAGGGGGTTAAAAGCATATAAACTATGGCTGTGTACTTATGTAAGACTCCTTTTGTCCCCAACTATTTACAGAAGCAACACTATCTTGTAAAGGCCAATCCAAAGCTAGTGCCTTCCTCACAAGACCCTGGTCACAGGCATACCCTAAATATGCAAAACTCTAAGCAAAAGTATTCATTCTTATGCATTTATTTATTGTATGCCTTTTTCCAAAAAAACCCGTCATAACAAGGAAGAAGCTACTGCTGCACATTTGGAATTTATTGGGAAAGGTGAACAGTGCTCTACTACGGGGCAATGACTAACCTTTCTTCCATCACAATTAAATCTCACTGCATTCGTGTTCCTGCCAAAGCCTGAGTTTGTTATCTGCAAAGAGATCATTGGAGAGGATGTTTGCATTATGGTATAAAATTTAAACACAAGATAAATGCCTTACTAAATATATTATGCAAACTTGTCTTGCCTGAACAAAGGTCTCTTTTTACAAGACTGAAAAACATCATGGATCAAAACAAAGCACCTGTGCACCAATTCTTTGAAACAAAAATATAAGTTTGCTAACAAGAAAAGGTGTGGCAATAGCTGTCCTGTACATTAAAGCAGATGACTCACATTCCAGCTCCGATTAAAAGGACAGAGGTCTCCTTGGCCATAGTCCAAGAAACCGGTGCAATAAAATTCTTTTCTGTTACATACACAAAAGCATGATGGATAACATGATCTTCAAAGGTTTGGGCAAGTTTAGCACAGCCTTTCAATGGTTATACTAGTTTGAAACAGACACTCGACTTCTGATGGGAGTCCAGATTATCACTTTATTGCCATTGTTGCACATTTCCAAAACTGCTAGTCTCACAATCCTACTTTTCAAGGCTGGCAGTTACTGAATATTGCCAAGTCCAGCACATGACACACCAAATAGTTGGTTCTTTTTTCCTCCAACTTTTTTAATGTCAATTTATTACAAATACTGTATACCTGCATATCAAGGCTTGCCTGAATAAGTTGTAAATTAACAATCACAATACTGAATAAAGACCTACTTTTCACTGGTAGCCAATATCTCAACTACTATACTATACAGCATACACAGTGTGCTGGTTCAGACCAACATCCTCAGGAAATTAAATTTTTGGAGAGATACCCACCTTTTTAAAAAAATTTCGTTCACGCCCCCCCCCCCCAGCTTACCCAATTTTTTCACAGCCATTGACACGACCAGAGACCCTCACTAATTTATGCCTTCAAACAGACATTACCTTTAGATACCATTTCTTCCCCATCCCCCCACTCATTGTACATTCATAAACACTTTTATTGATTTTCTGTATTCTGATTGGCTGAAAACCATTTGAGATCTGTCTCAAATGGCATTTGAGACTGGCCTTTGATGGATAGGAGAATTACTTTATGGTTAATTGAATATCACTTTTACCACTGCACTGTGCACTATGCTTTGTCTATGATGGGTTACCGTAGCAACATAAACCATAATAGTAGTATCTAAGTAAGGGCAACCTATCTAGGTAGCTCTACACAAGTTTCAATAATGCCTAAAGCTAGGTACTGTAAACTTGTATTGACACTGTGTTTAACCTATATGCCTAGCATCCCTGAAAATGTAACCATTTGAAAGCATAGTAATGCAGTCACTGATCAGGTAGGCCTACCCCACAAATGAATGCTCATGAATCTATAGGCCTAGTCTTCTTCTCAAATACTGGCAGCTAGGCTCCTAAATTTTATTCACAGTGACAGGTATTCCCCCTTGTCAATTTGGGGTGGTAAAGTAAATGTGATTTTGGTCTGTATTTTGCTTAGGTCAGCACATATTAACTATGACATCCATAGCAACGGTAAACACAAGTTATACTGACAGCACCATGTCTTACGTTTGAACCAATTCCGCTAACAACAATGAAACATACATAACACTGTTGACAGCCAGCTAACGTTAGGAGCTACTTACGGATTACTTCTGGTACCAAGGCCTAGTTCTCACCTGCACTTTGTTCCCTGAACTAGGCCTAGGCCATGACTGTACAAATTTTTTCCCACAAAAGATCCCTTAGGGATCCTGCCTCTGCATGCGTTGCTGCAGTGAATGTTGCTAGTACGTACGTGTATGCACGTGTATGAACATATCCATAGCTATGGACTATGTCACAATTGATTAGCAATGCATGCTACCTAGCACACAAAAGTGTGAATGTCCTAGTAACAAGATTTAAGCAGTTTAATAGAACGTCTAAAAAACAAAAGAGCATTGCATGTGCAAATCACAATTTTGGACACTGTGCAAGTATTCTTAGCAAGAAGGATCTTAAACATATAAATGATCCATAGAGGTCAATAATCTAGGAGTATTTGTGAATTTTATGAAGATCGGGACCAGCAAAATATTTTGACGATGCGATAGCCCAATTTTGTGAACAGCGATGTTGCTGACCTAGTGTGGGAAGCCTCAAAGCGACCCATATACTACGTCAGCAGACTGCAGACTGGACTAACGGTGCTTAGCCTATATATACTAGCGTTAGGCTTGCATAATCTACACTAGAAGTTTTCAAAATTATGCACCACAATTCTCTTCCAAAGAGGCTAAAGACTGCTTAAATCACCATCTCTGTCAGGGATCTTGAAAGCAAAATTTTTCGTTAGCTTGTTGTCAAGTGTCTTCAGTAGATGAATGCAACACAAGCCATTTACAGTATTGTGCAACACTAACTGCACAATCATGCAGTGTTTGTTATACTGTACTGTGAACCTTTCGTAACACAGAACTTGTAAAACTAGAAGTTAGTTTCCTTCGTTTCAATACTCAGCCTCATCTCAAAAACGGCATATGATATTTGTATTCTGTCCTCCTTTTTAAGAACAACTTGGACGTCATCTTGTGTATTAACATTCTCAAATATTAAACAAAATCTGCCTAGCAAATCGATGCAGTTCGACTATCAATCAACCTCCGATGACGTCATCACAGAGAGAGCGGACCTCAGCTATCGCCTCGGTCTGCTCAGCCTGTGTGATGACGTCACTGTCAGTCTCAAATCACATTTGAGACCGGGCACCCTCGCATTTAACCCCTAAATGCAGCCTGGTGCTATTGATAATAAAAGACCATTCATGTGACTATACACTGTACATCTCCTACACACTGACAGAATGTAACAACTACCATCAAATTTCAAAAAGTCTATCAATTAAATCATATCAGACAAGACTACAGCTAGTGGAACCTTGACACAGCCTCTAATGAAACATTAATAAGAGATACTGAATAGTACATGTAGGTGTTGCACTATATAGTATGGAGTGACGTCTGTTTCACCAAATCTTGTAACAGAACAAATTTGTTACAATTTTTTTTTATTTCTGTATAAGATGATTGCCTTCAACACACTCTCACTTTTACACACTCATAATATGTGCATGTTTCATACTTTATACTTAATAGTGTCTGATATAATCAGAATGAAATATAATGTTTGGTGGCATACAAATAAGATATATTTCCTATTAAACTTACATACTTACATTCATACTCTTGTGTTTATCTACAATAAATGGTGACTGCAGTAAAAGTAGCCAATAATTCTTAAAAACTAACTGCTTATGTTTCCTGATACACCACAAATAGTTTATACTGTACCTGTACAAAAATTACTTTGTACTGTAATTGGCTTCTGGTTATTTCTTGAGCAGTTATTTCATTTGTTCAATATGGGGCACATTTCTTACATCAAAACATTTAAAGGTCTGTCTTGATGTATCTGCACACATCCTGTATTCCTGTATCAGCTACAGTACTCTTACATACGCAGCATTCTCAACAAATTTTCAAGATGATGGGATGGCCTTGCAAGCATGGGATCACGAATCACATTGATTCCCACACAAATATGATTATTCCCTGCCAAAAAGGGAAGGATGTATGTTTTTGCTTCCAGTATAATGGAAGGTTTTTTAAAAGGGGTGGTCACTACTTTAAGGGGTCCACAACTTTCACTCAAGGTCGGCCCACCGCTTAAAACCCCTGCTGGAGAACACTGCATATGGTACTGTAAACATCCAAGCATGGTAAATTGTGGCATGGTACTATACTGAACAAGCTGCAGCAGTTCTATCTGTGCAAAGCAGTTGTCCATGGTTTTGTAAGTAGGGACAGGGGCGTAGATGCATGAAATCGCAGTGGGGGTGTGAACTATTTTCGGACCAACTACATTTCTTGGAGACCGACTCCCATTGACATAGTTGTACAATCTGAATTTTCAGAGACCTTATTTTTTTTTGCTTTTTCGCACTTCAAATGTTTTTCATGTCTACTGTTACAAGGGCATACTGAACTGGATTTGAGACCGACTTTTTAGCGCTCAGGGGTGGACAATTTATTTTCACTGGGGGGTGTCACACCCCCATCCCCATCCCCACCCCCACCCCCACCCTATATTTATGCCCCTGAGTAGGAATGGGAAAGTGGGGAAGTTGGGCCAGAAGGAGTTATTGATTTGGATCAATAGCATGTCCACTGAATTCCTATTTATAGGATTAACTGGTAAGGAAGAGAAGGGGATTTTCACAACAGACGGGGTACCAAAATGCTCCCTATAGCTGCCAATGAACAATAGGAAAGTGTATAGCTCATCAACAAGTAAGTACCGCCTGTATTTTCATTGTTTCATTGTTTCCAAAGAAATACTACAAGAAATCAATGATCGCAATAAATCAATGCATCTGTACTCAAAATACACCTTTAAATCTGATGAGGGCATGGTACATTATTAGCTTACCAAATCTGGAGGGAAGCAGTGCATGGTTCTGTTGAGGGGAAGGGTTTTGGTTTTGGAGGGAGGGGTACATTTCCATGGATCCATCATAGGTATCTTTTAACAAAACAAAAGATTAGAAAGGTGGGGGTGGGGAAACCACTGCCCTCAGCATATTGCAATGTGTACTACAATTTTAGACTTCATCTCCCATTGAAAACCATTCTTGTTTACCAAACTGGGCATTGCATTGCCTTTTGAGATTTTTGCCCCAGAAAGGTTTTAAGAAAGCGTATAGTTAGGGGTAGGCAAAGTAGGTGACCTGCCCATTCTGAGAAATTTTGGAAGGAAATTTGTAGGCACAAGAGCACTTTTACAGGAAAACTTTTCTTCATCTGTTTTTCCTGGAGAAATTTTGTACCCTTAGAGGCAAGAATCTTCCACAGAGGAAGGGAGTGAATTTTCTACCCTTAAGGGAACTTTACAATCTGGGAGGGGGAACTTTTCTGTCTCTTCCCACCACCCACCTGACACCTAGAACAAAAGGGCTGGCTATGTACCTGCTTGGATAACATTTAGATGTTATTTTGCTATTTACTGGCTGCATCCTAATTCACATTCAGGTACCTTTTTCCTCAATAATACCAACCAGAGACTTTCTGACATTGCAGTACTTGTAAAACCCTACACCCGCACAACCAAGGTACTGCAACTTTTCTTCATCAAAATGTTCACTTCCAGTCTGCAAATCTTAGGTTTTATATTTTACAAGTTACAAATCATTACTTTAAATCTAGTAAGATAATTCCGACATGAGAAATAATCAAACATAATGTACAAGTTTGGTACTACTTACAGAGTATCTCTGAAGAATGCACACCTTCTGAGCTGAGTAAAGATGGACTCTCCCATCGTAACCCCCAGTGCAGAATAAGTAACGATGCTACCAAGAAAGATCCAAAATAGTTAAATGTAAAAGGAGTTCAAACTGAAAGATGTACTGTAGAGGGTACAGCAGGCTTTGATAAATCCCTATCTGCCAGCCCAAGGCTAGCGAAAAATCACATGAGAGAATGCAGTACTCAAGATTGTAGCCCACCCAGCCAGTAGCCCTTGGGACTTAGCTAAAAATTAATTTCAACCTGGTTTAAGCAAACACCTCAGGGTACTCATGGAGCATATTGAAACCCCCTGGCATACTGTAGGTGATCACCAATGAACAATACATGATGGCCTGGTGCCGCAGACTTCTTGTAATATGGACAGAGCATCCTGAAGTAACATCCTATCCATATACAGTGTCGCCACCATACAGTACGTACACCTTTAGACTAACCAATATGGCTGTATTCTATCTCTTCTACGTAAAGTTTGGACTTGCTTAAGTGGTTCAATACTGACAAATTATGCGAGAAACTTTGGCAATTTTCAAATGAAATGCAAGGCTGGGTTAATATCAATAAACAGTGTAAATCATTGTTATTTCTGTTTGTTTTTGTCTGAAATGTGACAGATTCATCATCAAATTATGCAAATAAAAGTTGCCTGGGGACATCTTAGTGAGACATTTCTTTCAACAGTAGTACATACAGTATTAGAAGTTGGTCATGTGATCCTCTCTGTCTATAAGATGTCAGTGGCTAGTACTACTGTACAAAAACTGGTCCTTACAGTAAACTGTGCAACATGGATGTAAACTTTTGTAATTACAACAGATCTACAGTAGGTTTGGGTTTGACAGGTCTGTAATCATGCTGGTAGAGAACTTCCAAAAACTGAGAGCCCCATATTAAATATTAAGATATAAAAAATAGAAATGATGAGAAGAGTACTGAATACTTAAATTTCCTCAGAAATGCTTCATTAGTTCTATAATAAATGGTCTCATTTTTAACATACCAACTACAGTTGAGGTTTGAAAACTTGATACCTGTAAATCTCATGCATGACACTTTTATCTGCTATTCATCTTTGTCATGCTACAACCATCAGACCCTGGTACATCAATATCAGCATACATCACCAGTTCTAGCCTAATACAGTAATACATACAGATAGACATAATGAGTTTATTGGCATATGATTGTCTTGAAAACATTCCTACCCTCACATAAGCTAGGATCTCCCACATATACAACATCTTCCATTAAAAGATACCCGTCTCTTGCCAACAACACACCCTCATATATTCTAATTAGCTTTACTGTGTAAACAGTCTCTTCATTTAAGTCTGAGGCTATGAAACATCCAAACAAAGGACAGGCCCGTATAGCCAGCTTCACATTTTTAGGGGGGCAAATGTTGTGATGGGGGGGCATATAATATTCCACTACATTAATTATTAAGCAGTTTCAATTTTCATCTCGGGGGCAGAAAAATACTTTTTGGGGAGCACTGGCCCGAAATGCCCCCCACCCACGCTACGGGCCCGATAAAGGACAATATTTTCCCGAAAATATCATATAATTAAAAGCATATATTTATCATACCATCTGTAAATTTTGCTCAAGGAAGAAGTAGGGTCACAACTATACTTATGAACAGTACAATTGCCCTATTAATTCCTGCGATATACAAACTAATCATTCTAAACATCTGATGTTTACCAAGAGCCTCCAAAAGTTTTGAACAATCTCAACTCTCACAGATTCTTCCAAGTTCTCTCAGATTTACATTAGAAATGTTTGAAGGTGGAGAAGCAAAGGGTAGGTCTAGAACATGTCCTTTCAAAACAAAAATATCATGATTTTCTTAGGGAAGCAAACGGTAAGACCTGTCCCACTATCCTAAAACACAGAGACTCAAGCCTTCAAATCAGGAAATTTCCCTGATTTCATCTCAATAGTTTGTAATATCTGAAGTGACATAAGCACATCTTTCATCAGGGATTAAAATGGATTTCATGGAATGAAACAGAAAAAGGAACTAACACATAATCAGTGTACTTAAGGAATAAATCGCATTTGACAGACTATTATCGGTGAATAAACCGTCAAGACTCCAAATTGCAAAATAATGGATGAGGCGAAGCCAAGTCCGTTATTTTGCTAAATTTGGAGTCGAGACGGTTTATGAGACAATAATAGTCCGACAAATGTGGTTTATTCCTATTCTACCACCGAAAATCTGTGAAAAACTTCATTTTTATCAGCTTTTCGTACTACTGACCGTGTGTTGTGGAAAAACAGGTCAGTGATTAACCAATCAGAATGCAGGATTCTCAATAACGGATGGCTAGAGGTGGTAGAATAAATTATATACAGATTCCCCATGAACTCTTACCCACTTCCAAGGAATAGTTTCTCGTGGATATACTGTACCTCTTATATTTACAAATTTTACGATGATTTTTTAAAGTACTGTACAAAGATGTTTGCACATCATTTTCATACTGCACTTGGTTATATACAGTGCCTCAAGGCTCAGTGGCCATAATAGGTAGGCATATCCTATCAATCCAACCTATGCAGAAATTGCACTTATATTTAGCATAAAGCAGAAAAAAAGAATCAAATTTCTGGAGTACTTAACATCACCCTAGATGGGTAATCTTTCCATTAAGGTACTGTACACACTTTCGTTTGTAACTGAGATCTACCACGATAGATATTGGTATAAACATCTCTGAATTTTATCTCGAGTGAAATGTTAGGATGGAAACCCTTTCCTCATTAAAATGCAACCTGGATTCAATTCATAAATATTCAGTATGTCAGAGGTTGTACCACCAAATCCTGACATTTTGTTTTGTAATTTGTCACATTCTTGTCTTGAGACATGCATCATGCATGATATCCTGTCACAAGGTTAGGGTAAAGGAGGAGACATGAAATAAGGTTAAGGTTGAAGGGTCTCGAGACTTGAAATTTTGCTTGATATCATGGTGTGTGGATTGGGTGGTTGAACAGATGATGAATTCAATGAAGCTCACCTGAGGGGAAAAACTGACTCCTCCCAAATCAGCAAAGCCTAAATTCTTTAGAAACTGTACTCTTCCCTCCGACTCCATGGCAAGACGACTAGGGGTGATAACTTGGTCACTTAAAGGCGATGACCAAGTTTTCTACCCTGAGATGTCAGCTCGTGAAATTTGTGTTATTTCTCGATTTAAAAAGATTTTTTTTCATCCACTCAATCAACCAGCAAATGAACACTGCAAAAAAGACAAAAGAAATTGATTGTTTGCTTGTTTGTCTGTCAGCTTGTCTATTTATATGGCTGATTATTTGCTTCATAATCTCACTAATATGGACTTCTGGAGGATCAATACCTGTGCTGGGAAGGAAGGGGGTTGTCTTTTCAAATGTTGTGGGGAAAATTATCACCTTAAAACTTCACAAGAAGTACTTAATGAGAGAGGCTATAGTTAGTTAGATGGAGTTTAACGACACACCAACACGTTTGTGTTATATAGTGTCATCTCGAAAAGAAAAATTACAAAGTTGGAAAAAAAAACAAAAAAAAATGGTGGGGTCAAATGCAGGAGTCATGTCAAAAATTCCTATACAGTTTACTTTCCTTGAGAAAGCCCAAAACAAGGGAAGTATCTGTCTGCTCAAATAAAGTTTTCAGGTCTGGCACAGTGAAGTATTTTTGGCGAATATGGGAGTATTCATAACAGTCAACGAGAGAGAGAGGCTATAAGAGATATTTCTTTTGTTTAATAGATTAGTTTTGGTGAATAATTACTGTATGTGAGAGGGGGATAAAGGCCATTTCTGAAACATTTTTTCATCTCTTTCATTATCCCCCAAGGAAGTAATTTAGCAGCTGCAGGAGCAAATTGCATCTCGCCCCAGGTATGCTGGCCTCTAGGCAATATACGTTTCATATGTCATGTTTGTACATGTACTGTACATGTCAGCATTAAATTATACAAAGAGGGCATGGAATGAGAGCTAGAAGTGAGAGGAAACAAAACTAGAAATTCTGAACTTGCAGGCAAGTACATCAAAGCCCAGGAAAACTGTTGAAATTGTCAGTATTGTGACTAGTGTCATTAATTGCAATCACTTAGACACACCCAGTCTGTCCATGAACCATTTTGTTTATATGTATTTACAACTAGGTCAATCAGAGTCTCCGACATGATTCCACGTATTTCTGTGACTGGGTCTCTCTGATGTCTGAAATACAAGGTATATAAATATCATACTCAACATATATAATAACCAGTGCATAATGTGCACCACAAATTAAGGTTTC
>WURT03246835.1:0-26112 GCA_009936505.3 Holothuria glaberrima | reverse complement strand
AGAGCAGTAACCAACTGAGAATTTTGATACCCCTACACTAAAAATATACTTTGGGGTAACGAGTGTATGGCTTTAAGCATCCGTGGCAGTTTTGCCATGGTTTAAACTTTAAATAGTGACAACTCTGAAAGAAAATTCATCGTTCGTGGTTCGGCTGCAAGACATTTTTTCTGTCTTTGGCAGATGTTTAATTAATACCTGCCGAACGACGCATTAAATATCACTTTTACAGAGCAGCTCTATTCAAAATCTACAGTGGAAAAGAAAGATGAGGTCATATACACTGAGAAGCTGATGAAGGCGAAGATACACATGGATGATCAAGAAATGGTCAGATTTTAATTGATCATGGTGCAGAATGCAATATTTTCTCATCCGCAAGGTTTTTAAATCGTTGATGCTTTAAACGGGATAACGGTTACAGTCTCATCTTACAGGTGTTCCCTACTCAGCCTAAACGAACAGTGGGAAACATGTATAAACATGCCTTATAAATGGCGTCACTTACTGCAGGTAGCGCACCACTATTTAAAGGGAATCCCCCGGAAGACGTTACCCTATGAATTTAACACCCTTAGAATGGATGTGCTCAATTTGTCAGGTTAATGTGGACGTGGTAGCCAATGAATCGAAGTACTAATTCTGTAAAATCAAAGAAAATTAGGAAAATTAGAAAGTTATTTTAGGAACTTTTTTGCATTAATATCCTTCCGTTATACAAAATGGCATTTTTAAATTGAGAGATAAGGCAGGAATCACAACTCAAGCTCTCCCGGATAAAAAAAAAATCTCAATAAATTTGCCGAAATCGGCGTGAAAGGCCTCACTGCTGGTGAGCATATAAGGGGTGGCTTGCATGTGTTGAAGACTTCTACAAGGGTTCAGGGACCACGGAACTGACAACATTAAGTGTGTAAGACAATGGGAGAAATATAAAGTAGTGAGCTACCTGCAGGGGCCCAACTCAGTGTATTAAGGTTTGAGTGCATTTCCCCTAATGACAGTGTGATCGGGTCACGGTAGAAAGAACGATGGTTAATCAGAAGAGTCAACTGGCCAATGGGTTCTATCCCTAGGCTTGCAAAAATAGGAACGGATCAAAGACATGCAGAAGAAATAGCCTAGATATAACTGCTATGGGATCAGGCACCAATTACCTCAAAGGGGGAAGGGTAACCAGGATATCATTGTTACGGACTGGGCAAAAAACCTCTGAAGGGGGGGGGGGGGTCGGCCGGGAAGAGATCGGTTACATTATCTGAAAAAAGATTACCATCAGCTGGCGCGTAGCTGCAGCGAAGAAAATGTTTGTCAAAGACACATTCTAGATTACCGATTTCTACACTTACACTGAGCCTTCTTAGTTGCATTTTAGTATTTAAAGTTTGTTTTAGTGGAACCAGACAGTCCCACCCCTTCTCCAGAGCCCCAAAGCGTATACCACCTCCAAAAGAAGACGTCGAACTCTTCCTTTCATGTGTTAGATTCATGGGCGGATCCAGAATTTTTCAGATTTTCAGATAAGGGTTCCTTTTCCCCAAAACATATAAAAGGCCTTTTTGAACTTCGATCATACATTCCTACAAACAAGTGTCCAAAACTTTGCTCGTGTGAATAGAACGACTGTTGTCCTAGTTTACCTTTTATCAGTGTTGTAACAAGTCAAGTCAGTGACTCGGACTCGAGTCGACTCGAGTCGCATATTTGACTTGACTTGAGTTGACTTGGTCATCAGCCAAAATGACTTGACTTGACTCGAGTCTGGACCCCTAAATGACTTGACTTGACTCGAGTCACCACCTAAAATGACTTGACTTGACTCGGACTCGAGCATAGCATGACTCGAGTCAAACTGAAAACTCGAGTCAGGGAAAATGACTCGAGTCTCATGCTGCGACTCGAGTCCTTTGACCGCGACTCTGATATTTGTAAACGTATCCAAATCTGGACTGTGAACGTGCATATCGCGAGGTAGACGCGACCACAACACAGTGCCCGTGTGCAGCAATATCAGCACTGCATGCCTGTGCATAGCATAGTTGACACTTGACAAACTGCATGGTCAAGTGGTTAGAGCATCCGACTTGCAGCCGGAAGGTCGGGGGTTCGAATCCTGGCCGGGTCATAACCAAAGACTTTAAAAATGGAACCTATTGCCATTGTGCATGGTTCTCAGCATAACCAATGGAGTAGGGAAAACAAGCCAGTGAGCCAAAACTGGAAAAAAGGCCGTGGCCGGCCCGACTTAAACCGATTGGTTAAAAACTGAGCCTTAAAACCACATCTAACATCCATCACATTTGTTAGCATTTACTCAGGCACGGTGCTTAACAGAGTTTATATATATTTATTAAAGTATGATGCCATTAAACTGATCCTGTTTGCGCAATGGATAGGGCGTTAGTCCTACATTCTGGAGTTAGGAGGTTCGGTTCCTCACAATGCAGATCTCTCCGAATTTCTTATCCCCTAGTAGTTTCGCGAGTGTGAATGCCTCGCATTCTGGCTAACTAACGCTTTACTCTCACTTTTGACGATTTCTTTGAGAAAAAATGTTCATTTCACTCATACAGCACCTGAAATGCGTCACTCCTTCGACCTGTGTACGGAACGAACCGCATTCGACACAGTCTGCGATATCGTACTATGAAAGTGTGGAACAGCCTATCAAGTCAAATTAATCTAACGTGTAAAACCTTCAGTAAAGTCTGTCAGAAAAGGCCTACGGCGTTACAAGATAAACCTATACTTAGCAGCATATCCTCTTGTAGCTCTTTAAGGTATGGTGGGAGGGGGTTGTGAAAATGGGGATGGAGAGAAGGGGTGGGATTGTTATTGTATACTAGTTAGGCATAAATGAACTGTTTTGTAACTATTGTCCTGATTGTAGTATACTAAATTCTTTTGGTTTTGTGATTTCCGTGGAGTGTGCTTTCGCCAAGCCCTCCAGGGTTTTTAGCACACTTCCCTTTTCACTACATATTTTACTTACATGATGCCCTGTAAATTGTTCTTGCACGTATGATTATTGTAGTGAAAAGAAAAGGAAAATAAATGAATGAATGAAAGAAGTAGTGTCACGTATATCTTGAATTCACCAAAAGTCATGTCGTTTTCGTCAAACAATGGGAATTATGAGATTGGTAGGTGACTTGTTGAAGTCTGCATCACTGCATGCCATTAAATCACTGTTGGCAGTCTGTTCATCGATTAAAAGAAATAAGTTCATGAAAAAGTTCTGACTACAGTGTTATTTGTCGTTCGTTGGCATAAACTTTAACAGGTTGACTCCAAATGTCAATGGCGTCAAAACAAACGAGGATTTATGCAAAACTACTTTCAACTTTATTAGGATTGGACTGTGCATTAAAAGCATTCATTGGTAGGGTTCGAACAGTGCAATTCTTGACCATTGGCTTTGAAAATGGGTTCAAACGAGAAGACCATGGGAATCGAACCAACATGGTTTCAGTTGCCAGTGTCCGCAGAAGAATACGGCCACAAGTCGTTTTGATGTCTCTGAGGGCTACTTCACAAAACATAGTTATTTTAATCAAATCTCATACCTGTGAACTTTACATTACCCTTACTTCCAAAAACGAATGACGTGAAGGTGTGAATAGAACACTTTGTAAAAGCTAACTTTGTTAGACCCTGTGAACGATACCCACCGATGCAACGGCTGCATTTAGGGTTATTTCCATTTCAATTGTAGATTCATGATCTTGTCGAATGGTAGATAATTACCAGCAGATGCCTAAAGATATCGAGATATTCGACCATAGTCAGAAGGTGCTGTCGCTAAGCGTGTTCGCCGTAATCTTTACACTGACATTATGATTACAATCCACGTCACAACATTTAGCTATAAATGATCAACTTGATCGGGCCACTTTCTAAGCCTACTTGCCGATATTCTTGCCACTTCCCTACATAAAGGCCTTACAATCAGTATACTCAATCCAAACCGAGCCGGTTGGGTCTCTATTCCATACAACGTTGAATTCTTAGATTCGATTGCTTTGTTCAGTACAAATATAAAATGTATGATTAAGAAATTTAAAAACTTTATCAAACAAAAGAAAATATAAGTAATAAAACGAATGAATATATGAAATGACAAAACAATGATAGGATAATGTATACAAACAGATCAATGACAATACAAACTTAACGCAACAACGAAGCTCCTTTAATTTCGTTTGATTGTGACCGACGGACGATGTCACTAATGTTCACAACTATTGCATGAGTTCCCTTTGTGCAAATACATTCGACTGGTTATTCGTGTATACGTGTAGCCTTTTAATCGGTATGGCTTTGTCTAGTGTCTTGCAATACACAATAGAAGGAAGGCATTCTTTGCCAGTGTGTGTGTAAACACTTGACCAGCAGGGCGGGGAAAAGTAGGTAACAAGGGAACCTCGTTCCCTGGAAAGTTTTGTCACTCGCGGGAATTTTTTTAGCAAAAAAGGAATAAAAAAAAAAAAAAAAAAAACCAGACAGCAAAGAGATGAAGCACATGCGCACATTAAATTTTATTACCTCCGCTGTCGGGTCAATATAGGCCTACATGCACTTGTATTCATCATCAGTGCCGGGATGTATTACCCGGTGCAAATGGCCACTCCACTCTAGTGGCTTGTAAACTTGTTTACCTTGAAATGCAAATGCAGATATTATAAGCTCTGTTGGTCAATTGCAGTGATGTTGAAGAAGCGTTGTCTTGCATTGCACAGTGAATGCAATGCTAACACGGTATGGTGTGGCGGATCGGACTAACTTTGACGGCTTTTTCGCTGCGGTCAGCATACAAGGACCTTATTGAGGTCCCAGAGATATGAAATCCTATTCGGAATATTATATACATATATATATATATATATAACATATCAGGGAATCTTGCTCAAATTTTATCCAGGATAAAAACGACTCATGTGCTACCATAGCATGATTTAAACATAAGTAGTACATTGGCAATCACTGTGAAAATGGGCCATCAAATCACGTCAATTGGGTCTTCATTTTTCAAAAAGCTCCAGCTCAGACTCCCCCTTCCGTCGTGTACCACTGCGGGAAATCCGACCTCGTCGGATCCATGTTCCCGGGAAGCAAACATTTTTCTGACCGTGTTGACCAGAAGTCACCACATTTTAGTCACCCTAAAACGGCCTAAAAACTACCTCATATACAACTTGCATGTGGATAGTAAAAAAATAAACTTATTTGATTTTGGTAAAAGTCAAATGTTAAGGTCACCGCCGGAGGTGGAAATACAAAATCCTTAAAAGCTGCTTGTAAACACGATATCTCAAGATAGCAGTAATGGACTGATAATCTTTATACTTGTTATATAACTTTGTCATAGTAAGAGGAATAACCACAATGTTTTCAGTGGAGGTCAGAGGTCAGTTGAGGTCATCAGAGGTCAAAAACCGAAAATCTTGAAAAGCACTATATTTCAACTTGAAGACAGGGATTCTTTTCTTACTAGGCAGATAGACGTGTTACTTTAAGAGAGGGGGAAGTTTGTTGGAGATCAAAGGTTATGTCAGGTCATCCGAGGTGCAACTACGAAACCTCGTAAACTAAATAGACTGTAGGTGGTACATCCAAATTGTGGCCGGTGTTTCGTGACCAACGAAAAGTTAGGGCGGTATTTTGCTACTATTGTAAAGCTATTGATAAAGTTATTGTAAACAACAGTTATATTTTTACAAGTATAACTGCTACAGTAATAATACTAATTTGCATTATCTTATTATGAACAAGTGAAAAACATGTTGTGGCTATAGCATGATTAGAAATATCATACGCTGAACGTATTCTTTGCTGGCGTAGTGGATTAGAGCTCGGTTTCTTACGCACACGGCCCGGGTACGAATCCCTTATAAGGCATTTTTAGCTTTTGTAATTCCCTTTTTGCTGGGGTTTAAAGGTTACATGAGGTCAGCAGAGGGCAAGTTGTGAAAAGCATCGTAAAATGGTATAGACAAGAAGTATAAATTATAGGGATGAACCTCAGTGCAACAAATTTACCCCTTTCGGCAAGGAATCACTAAGCTTTTGGGTTTTTTGGTTAGTTTAAAGTTAAACCATTATACATGCGATTTCAAGTTACACATTTTCATTCCTATTCTAATTATGTCTTCTTTCAATGAATGTTTTTTTGTTGAAGCATCAGGAGTCTAAATTTTTCAGTTACTTTCAAAGTGATTCTGGCTGTTCCTGAAATGCCGAAACATGTATCCATATTCAAAAATTTACACGATACACCAGCTGTACGACCTCTAAAAGGTTGTGCCCTGTGGCACAAAGTAGAATGCATATTACTTTCCGTAACGACGTTCAGTTTTATACAAATGGATGAAATCTTTCCATGGTCGTTAAGATGTAACATATTACAGAACCATTGCCTTTTCATCTTAATCCCTGTAAACGTTGTGAAAATTTCAAGAGCCAGACGGACAAATGAAACAATTTCAAAAGACGTACAAGCGTTGGACCTCTATCTCTTACAGCTATCGGGTAAAACAAAGCGTGTACAATATCACTGAGTAAATGATATAACTCTGCTGATACATGCTGTAAAATTGTTTTCTGTCGAAACAGTGCAAGAGAGTAACAAAAAGCATCATCTTTTGGACTCACATAAATTTTGATCAACTTCAACTTGTTCGATATCACGTTTAATTTGTAATACATATTTATCCCAACAATCTGTAGTGAATATCCAGCTAGAATTATTTGACATGATCGTTCGTTGCAGGACGATTCTTGGTTATTTTAATGACAATTAAATTCCCTTGTAACTTAAATGTTTGTATTATCATGTGGTGAAGAAGAAGAATATCCATTCCCTTTCTCAGTACTTACATGTGAGCTGCAAAACTAGATCAAAGCCATGGTTTCCAGAACATTAAAATTTTTATTTTGAAGAAAGTTCCCTCACATTTAGGAGAGGTCAAGTAGGTTTCATTACTAGATCCAGGCTATTGAACTATGTTGCCAAGTTAAATGTTTGAAATTAGTAGAAATATCACTAATTATAATCATAGGCGTTTATAGTTGTTTCGTTTAAAAACATTGGCAAAGTGTAGTTGTTTATCTACCAGTAAAATTAATTTACTTTCTATGAGGAAACGGATTATACTTAGATGTAAAAGAATAAGTTTATTTGTTTCCACCATCAGAATGGCTTTTTTGCCCTCTCTGTGAAAGACACTTTTGATGTAAAGAGCTTCAGAATCAAGTGCACCGAGACTGGTTATATACTGTCTGATAAAAAGCATTTCCACAGTCTTACTGATCTCATCAGCCGTTACAAAGGAACTTGGATTTTTACAACTGAAGAAGGAAGATTGTTCTTACGCGATTGCATACCAAAAGGTAGAGCTACCAAAGTGCAACCTGCCAATGAGACGAAATTAAAGAAGGTCAAATAATGGATTAAAGTAATAATGGTTAATAATAACTCTAACATCATGACAAAATGACCTCCTTTAACATTTTACAGTATGACTTTTCTGTATTTCATAGGGGTGTACAACTTAGGCGAAATAGCGAGTTGAAAGATACAAATATAGATGTAGTCTACAGGAAAGTTTAGAGCTCCTTACAGTATTTTCAATGGCGTTTGGTGATGGGGTTAGTAACAGTATATACCCACTTATATAATAGAAGACAGATGTTTTAAAACCAGCTTTTAGGGGCAGCATGATTTGAGAGATTGTCACTCTCAAGTTTACGCTTTGTTTACACTATCAAACACGTTGCCCACATGTGTTATCATGAGAAATTAATTACAGTAGCAATAAGAATAATAATGATAATAAAGAAACACTTAACAAAGCATAAATCAATTGTAATGTACTATAGCATTCTATCATTTAACCAATTCTATATTAGCTTTAATTTCCATAGTCTTTCGGGTTCCTGCTGTTCACTTATTTTTTTAACCTTAGCATTGTTACTGTTTTATTATTCTGTTGGACTAGTTTCCTTGCTAGCTTGCAATTATCCTTTTCGGGATTAAATAACGTTGCATCAGAGACTGAATCGTGACCTCTGCTATAGGCAACCAAAAATATTATATAAAAACACGTCTTATGCTTGTCTACATGTTATGTACTTTAACAACTTTTTATGCTTTATTTGAAGATTTATCGGAAGCCTCTGGTACCAATGACTGTAATATTTTACTAAGCAGGTATGTGTATATTATGAAGTGTGTACTCGATTATTTTTGAAAAAGTTACTTCAACGAACGTTAAAAATTTGCAAGATGTCAAGGTTAATATTAATGTTAACTGACATCAACATAACGGTTTCACGTAGGCTATTTTTTGTCCCAATTTTATAACTTGTTTATATTCATGATTTAGCCTACATAAGTCGTTCATTATTTCTGTAGAATTTAAAAAGTTTACGCTTTGTTAGCTGCAAATGAATTATCTTAATTGAACCACACTCTGCCTCCTATTATTTATAAGTACAACGGGAACTTCTCTTGATAGTGTAATTATGATTAATAATCGTTTAACTAATTGATAACCAGTTAGTATAGAAGGATTATGCGGAACCACAAAAATTAATCAAAATTTTATGTCTTATTGCAAATTAAGAGTATTTTGCCCAGCAGGACGCTTCCAACTCTTTAAATAAAAAATTCCTTACTGTTCATCATCTTAACTATGGTATATTCAGGTAGTTGTGAGACTCACAACTCCCTCGTATACTGTTGTGGGGAAATTCCTCGGACTATAAATTCCATCAGGAGAGCATATTGCAGAAGCGAGCAGTAAGGTTTATCTGTAATGTCCCTTTCAGCTAACATACGTCATCCCTGAAGAAACAGAGTGCATAATCTGTTAATTTTTCAGAACTCGCTTCCGAGCAGATTAAATGAAAATATCTGAACAGCAAAACAACATTTGAAAACTGAGTTGTCGCAAGAGGTTTAGAATTTTGATCTTACTTTCTTTTTGTAAGCTACTCTACTTTGAGCTTTTTTCCTGTTTGCGATCATGCGATGACTATTAATTGATATAAGTAACAATGCTAATTCAGATAAAGCGGTGAACTTTGTATGATTTGCATTGCTTAGTGCTAGACTTCGGGGTTTACTGGTGATTTGAAAGATATAACATGCAAAATTCGTCTGTGATTGGACAAGATACAATAAATTCCAAATATGAAAGCAAAATGTGTAATTACATTTAGCATCCAACATTATACTCACGAAAAATGCTAAATCATTTAAATCCATTCTGCATTTATTTGTAATGATTTATTTGCATTTATTTTATCGAAATTTGATAAAATTTCTGCCAAGTAAGAGTTACGTTTCGGGACCAGTATTCGGAATTACAAATCTTCGTCTATAATGGATTCTTACCTGAGAGGAAAGAGCCTATCCGCCTATCTGACATGAACCGTTTTCTCACTGCTTCCGTCAAAAGGACACGGATATTTGGGCCAACGTCCCCTGGAAGTTCCATAGAGTAAAAAGACGTCGTGGTTACTTAAATTAAATGGGTTTTGATTATGTAATAGATTTGTGTACGGTCTTCGCTACACAGTCTATCATGAGTTTGCACTTCGGTGTATTGTTTATATTAAATAGTACTATTTAGTCAACCTGTTAAAATTTATTTGAAAAGTTTTAGGGTAAGCTAACGGGCTTGTTCTGGGTGAGTGTAGTACCCTTCATCATGAAATAGTTTTGACTCACAGAAGTACAGTATGTACTATGTTTATATGTTTCTACACTACTTTTATGTAGGTAAGCTTAGTATTGCGACTGTTTAATACATAAGAAATGAACCTTTCGTAAATGACATTGGCAAATAAATGATGATAAAGGTCCTGTAAAATTTAGACTCCGTCTACTTTCCATTGTATTTGTGTAAAATCAACAATTTCTACCACTAGTCGGTACAATGCAAGAAACTTCCGTCCACTTTGGTTTTGCTTCGATGCAATGAAACTTTTTCGACTCCAAAAGATTAACTTTTCCATCTGGTTTCAGCTTGTAAGTGTTCACAAATCCAGGAGGAAATGGATGGATAGCAGTTCCTTTCTGATCTTGAATTTTTATCAAACCTTCGGCAGAACATGAAAAATAAAAAAGAAAACATAGTTAAGCAATGTTAGTGGGAAATGACACCGAACGTTTTTCAAAGCTGAAAGTCTTAATATTGATGAACATTAGGCCTTTTGACACGAAGATTTCCGTATACTTTAATTAAATAATGAAGGCTCCACTAAACACTCCTAAAGGTAAAGTTAGGTAGCAAAGGATAAGCAAAGTGGGCACGCCAAAATGGTATCCCCTAGAATATTTCCCCTACTAGATAATGTACAGTTAAAAACCAAAATTACTGACTACAAATTATTATAATATTACTGTATCACCTTACCCTACCCTGAAAATATTTCGCGATCGCAAGAGTTAAGGCCAGCTTCAACACTTTGCCTAGCTTCGATCCTGGAAATTTGCCTCTTTCATAAAATAGGACGATTTCACTACCTAAATGGAGCGTCATTAACCGTTGGCCACTACCTAGTAACAAAAACTGAAAAATGCCTCCCAGATTCTATGCCTTGTAAGTTGCTGTATCTAAACATCCTTCATTTAAGATGTCGTGTTTCAGAGAGGGGTATATATTTAAGGCAAGCCTTGGTGGGGGGGGGGGGGGGAATACGATGGCGATCAATCATAGATTCGTATTGCAACTATTCGTTTGAAATGCCAAGTAGTGTGTATGTGTATGTTGATGGAAGGTGAAGTGGGAAGTGTTCCGTTTATCAGTATGACAGCACGGGTTCCAATCAGTTCAGGACACTTACTGATTCCAGCTTTTATTATTCTAATTTTCTATTCGAGAACTTATTTTCACTTGGGATATAGACTTGTTATGTTAAGAGGAAGGTCTCTATTGGTTTTGTAGGAGATCAGGAGAATTTGAGGTCACCAGAGGGACATTTCAGGCTTCCCTTTTAGCTAAAAATATCGGGCAAGGGGGGACGGGAGAGCATATATATATATGTTGCCCTAACTTTTGGGGAAAAAACTGTTCACAGGCGATATCATACTTGGCATGCAGGTGTGTTGTTATTGGAGATCTAAGGTCATTCTGTGGTGGGAAAAGGTAAACACTGTAAATACGATACCTATTCAAAAGGGCATAAAACTTAAGGGATCTGTTGTTTTTCGCGGGGGACAAAGGCCTTTGAGGTCATGAAAGATTGAACAATTGAAAAGCCAAAGAAGGATTGCATTGAAATGCTTAATGTTTAACATGTGAGTTTCTAATAGTGATTAAAAAACTGTTATCTTTGTTTGTCATCTGAGGTCAACAAAGGTAAAAAAGTAGCCCCGTGAACACAATATCTCAATCTACTAGCATTCACTTCTCATACTTGATTTGTGAATGCATCATCTTGGGGTAAGTACACTACTTATGTTGTTTTGATTATTGTATGTATCGTATCGTCCCTAGAAGAGTGGCCTGTTTTGACTTTGCAGTATGAAACTGAACATCGAAATGACGGTTCACGACATTTACATTTTAAGAGTTATTTAGGTTCAAGGAGAAGAAACGCAGCTTCCAGTTCTGGTGAACAAGCAAAAGTCTATAGTGTATAGAGGCTGCATTACCTCAGTGCATTTTACTGTCTGATTACGTAATATTCCCTTTTAAGACTATCGATGAACTGGGAGACGAGTTTCAGTAACACACTTATTATTGTAATACCAAACAGAAATTAAAAAAACGTCTACCTTTAGCTTCAGAGCAGACGGCCATTAAGACCTTCCTCGTTAATTAATGTAAACAAAGGTTTGACTCCGAACGTATCTCTTCCAAGATAAATCTGAGGAAAATGAAATTTACACTGAAAAATAAACTTATAGGCCGAAGAATCTCTGTGTAGGCAAGGGCAAAGGACTGGGCTATATCATTTCCGTGTGTGCAATGAGACCAAAAACAAAGTCGGGTTATCTCGGGTTTGGTCCAGGTTATATTAAGGGTGGACGGTGAGCAAATGCAAGACTGCTTTCCTGAAAAAAGGCTGGAGGCATTACAGGTCTACTCAAGTTGGGGTAATCGCATCAGCTGTGAATACGTAATTTCCTTATATGGGAGGAGCGGATGCAAAGGATCTGCCCAAAAACATTTTCACTCGAAACATTGGTGCAATAAACGAATACAAGCTTCATTGAATCGCTTATTTTCCCTTGATTGATCATTTCCTATTTGACAATTGATAAACCAAACATATTAGTTTGTCCCTGACATTACATCAGGTACTCTTCACAAAATTGATAGATATTATAAAAGAAATCATCTGACGTACACCATATCAGAGAGGTGTCTAGTAACACCTTCCTGATCATACATAACGGATTGAGTGAACCTTGCATCCGTGCATGGAAGACGCTTCGTATCGGTCAGGTTGAAAGCCTAGCCCTTCGAGATGAAATCAAGTAGCACTAACCAATGGCTTACTCAGTAACCGACCCCATCCCAATAGTGTAGACATGGGTTATACATTTAATGAATGTAACTTTTCATTACCTTTTTAGCTTAAGGTGTCCACAAGACAGAATGCATAGACACCATCCAACATGGAAGCAGCAAACTCGATGCCTCCTTTCATATAGAGATGGATGATAGATTCTCCATCACACTCAGTCGAAAAGTTGAAACCGAAGTGAGACTTTACCTGTAAAATAATCGAATCGATCTTTGAAATTGCAGTACTTAAAACAGTAAATTTCAATTGTAAACTTTGATGTCATTATCGTGAGGGTCAAATTGCCCGTGCCCAATTTCGGTGTGATCGGGAAAATGGCCCACCTGGCCCGTTTTGGTTTTCAAGGGTGCTTTGGTTATAAAGTATCTCTATGGTCCTAATGAGCAGGTGCATCGCTTACGCATATTTGGTGAATGAGTTGCAATAATATGCATAGTAGTTGGAAAAAACGCAATGCTTGTAGGGATGTTTAGTATTTTTCTTTATTTAAAACTTTTTTTTGTCATCGTCTATTACAGTCAAACGAATTGCAATATGTGGGTAGGTTTTTTATTCAGCAGAGATTAAAGAACCCATCAAACCGCTACCACCGAAGAGATCTTTCAAGTGTTAAGAGGTGCTAACGGCCCCAAAGATTTTAAAGAGGCTTATTGAGTTGATATCGATCATTTTTGTGACGACTTTCAAGGAAATCATTGCATGACAATGTTTCTAATTAGCCTCTTTACTCATGTGTCACTTCCTATAGTTACCAAAAATGTGAGAAATTGTAGTTTTTTGTGGAAAGGGTTGCATATGATTGTTATACATAATGATAAAATGTGTCTGATCACAAATTTGTAATAAATGGTTTTAATCATTAATTACCCAGTCATTTCCAAATCAGTTGTAAGTCAGATGTGCAGAATCTCTTAGTTTGATCATTTACCATCAAGATGTGAGTAAATCTCAACAGGTACCCGCGCAACAGGTGTGGAAAAAAATCATGAATTTTGTAAATCAACTCAATATGCCCCTTTAAATCCGATCCTTCTAGGCCAGGGTTGTCCAACCTTTTGCAGCGGTGGGCCACATGTAATGGTTATGATGGACGAGGGGCCGCATGCTATACTCATTTTTTCAGTTTTGCGTTGAGCCGTGTATAGACACCCGAACCGTTCGCTGTCCAATCATACTTCGTGGATTGAAACACAAAACCGGCAACGGGGAACTTGACATACGTATTAGTCGGCGTTATCAACAGATGCAAAATGTTAACGAGTGCATGATAGTGCTTCGGGAGAATCTCACAGTTCGTGCGATTTCACGAGAACACACAAACTGACATTAATGATGTTATTTTAATGTAGGCTATGCAGTTTCATAGAAGATTGGAATGGGTGATCGAATGCCGTAGCAGACGGCGTAGCCTAAGGTTGTCATCAACGAATCTGCTTACTGAAAAATTTTGCACTATAGATCATTTCTGACGGGCCGGACGCAGCCTTGCGGCGGGCCGGACCGTGGCCCAAGGGCCGTAGGTTGGACAACCCTGTTCTACGCAGTTCATGAAGGTAGAACCTTACAGAGGCTTCCACAACGTTCTTAAGCTTACACAACGCTCTCGATGTCTAAAAAACAAACCGATAACGTCATTATTCTAATTTGAGATATCTTAGCGAAAGAAGTTGGAAAATTTGAGAACGATTTCACTGGTCTACTAAACGCTAGCTGTCGTACTGGACATTCCGAGAGACAGATTCATTTTCACAAAGCCAGACGTCATTATTCACACCGAGATGTCATTTAATTTTCCCAGAGACAGACGTATCCACTGTATTGAGAGAGATTAACATTTCACTGTTATTAAGAGTTGTCCATTCATTCGTACATCAAGTTGCACCAAATGGCCTTATGAAAGAACGTAACCTAGAGAGATTCAGCTCAACTAAGAATTCCTGAAAGACCTCAACGAGCACATACCCAGACTCGAACTTGCACTGGTTTTGAGAGATATAGCCTGGCAAAGAGTTCAGACACCGAATTTAGAAAGTTCTGCCTACTGTCTCCGCTTCTTGACGCTTACCTCATATACCAGATGTGCGAGAAACAAGTCCCTTGAAATGTTAATATAGGTATATGCACTGGCTTCCTATAGTTACAGTATGCTCTTTTGCCAGGCTTGCATAGCAACAAGCACCTTCATAACCTGACAATCTCGAGGATGTTTTATTCCAAGCCATAACAAGCAAATGTTGCACAGAGGACCGATTAAGTCCTACCAGAGAAAATCAAGTAAGCGTGTAATTAAAAAGAGATATAAAAAACCACACTCTTCCACTCAAATAAATCAAAAGGAATAAATAACATGCTAACCCAAGAGAGTATACCCGTCTAGACGAGCATGCAGACAAGGTATTGATAAAGCTCCTGTTAAGAAATCGAGCCCAATCAAGACCTTACCGCCATGTCTTTGTGAGGTAGGTAGTGCGCCATGCCAATTTGGTTATTCCCACCTGGTTATTTGTGTGCCTAGACGAGAACACCCGTAGGTCTGGGTTGGAACAATATTGGCAAAGCCTAAGTTAGAGTTTAATGAATGAGCAGGAGAATAAAGTAAATGTCAGAAACAAAGGAATAGTGAGCGGGTTCTTATGGCTCACACAGCACCACCTAGGATCAAATGTGTATTCCGCACGGGCGGTACGCTCGAGTCTACATTGCTTTATACGGCTACTAAGGCCAAGACAAAGAATGTGATAAGCTTTGAAACCACAACGTTTAAGGCGTGCATAAGCTGCCCGCTTTAGATATGCCAAGATACTCGCTTTAGATATGCCAAGATACTCTCCTCCACCTACTCTGCACCCTACTCCAAACAGGCCACTTTGTATGCTCTATTACTCCGATTGCCCCCCTTCCTGTCTTAGTACTACGTTACGTAAACTGCTTACTTTGAGGAAACCACTGGGTATGCTGCCCTACTCAGATCAAAATACGGTTAAATGAAGCATATGAAGATGGATAGAACGAAATGTCTTTGCTAACTCTTTTATTATTTCCTCGTTCCTTCGTGTATGAACCAGTGCCTTTGCCATCCCCATACACTGATCCGTAGCCACGCAAACAAATCAATATTTTTGTCACCACTGTCTGACCATTGATATACACCTCTTATCGACTTCAAACAAAGGACCCATTCCGGTATAAGTCGGAATGATAGTTCATATGTTTGGTCTTGAGCTTTCCCATTGTGGAACGTCCATGGCACATTTACAAGACCATAGTCTTCCCTACCGACGTCATCAGCCACGGTAACGTCTTCTCCAGATAGCTCTTCGCTACTGTCGACTCCTCAGGTCAATGTTACTGTCGGTACTACAACCAGCACTTTCTCCGCAGTCAGCCATGATGTTTTCCTCCAGGGGCTCTGATACACTATCGTAAGTGCCATCTCGGACTAATGGTCGTATGAACTCTGGTGCATAGACTGGGGAGGCTGCTTGGAAATACCCTTCTAAGAGATCACGCTTTCATCTCGAGTTTCCATTGATTTGTTTGTGGACCAGTTCTGTATTCCGACCGACACTAAAGCCTTTCATGAAAAGCAATTGACATATATGACAAAAATGAAACATGCTGAAAATGCTGCCATTCCGAAGTTCTGGTGTAACATCTTCCTATAGTACAGTGGGGCAAATGAACATGTGCAATGGAGCCTATGGGCTATATGTACGGTAGAACTCGCATCATATAATCACGCATAATGGTACAAGAGGAGCAGAGAATTCGAAGTGGAACATTCGAAGCACGGGAAGCGTGCGAGATACTTTCTGAGCAGGGAGCAGATGAAGTGAAGCTGTGGAGGAGATAAGAGTGCGTGGGGGATCAATCGGAGCTTGGTGGACATAGCGAGGTCGGAGTAGAGTAGCATGGTTCATACAACACTAGGAGACATGACTGGGGTGGAAGGAGGATTTTAAAAACTGGGGGTGGGTCTAAGTAGTGCTCAAGGCACAGGTAAGGCGAGAGCGCCGATAGCGGAAGGGGTATTCCACTTAGAATCATACAATGTGGTAACTTTTAGGCTTAATTCCAGGCAAGGAGAGGATGCAATTAAATCTGAAAAAGACAATACTTAAGTAAACTTCTGTTGCAGAACTTTCTCATGGACAGTGGCATCACCAGAAGCTGATGAATGGGGGCAGCACAAAGTATGATGTCACCAAACACACTCTGCATCGCAGAAAATTGTAAGCCTACATATGAGAGAAACGCAAGCAAGCAAACATTTTACCTCCCTAGTAGCTTTTTATCTCTCTCCCTTTCAGAAGCGCTGAAGGTTTCCACAAATGGAGTTGAAGGGGCAAGGGAGGGGTTATTGATGTTTCCTTTGCGCCGAGCATATATAAGAAGCGTGGAACTCTCACCTGAGGGAGTGGTGTCTAGGCAGTGGTGGAGCCTACGGGATTCTGTCAGAAGGGGCTAGAATGATCTGTAGGAGCGATTTGACGAAGGTAGGTACCCAATGACTCAATACGGACATTATATTTAGATCTGAGCGACGGTGCATATGCTTTTAAACACAAAACAACTACAAAGAACCCGAGTAAACCCCATTTTGATTTATAAAGGGATGCATTTAGTATCTTCTGAGACAAACTCAATTTCTTGGCACGTGCTGCAGGTAAGGCAGAGTCATTATCCCCGGAATTTCAATATGCACGCATATGCAAATGAGTTTATTGATATGTTGATGTAACAAAGACCAAATCATCAGCGACCACTTCGTGGTTCTGATTTACAAAGATTTTACTTAAAAAAAAATGGGTATTGGTGTGCAATTCCTCTCGCTTACAACTCCTAATGCCTAAATGAAGAAGATAAACCAACTTAATGTGTAAAAATGAGCTTAACCTCCTCCTCTTTCTGTGAAAATTAATAGATCGGAATCAGTTATCAATCGACAAATAACTTCAAAGGAGGCTCATGTATAAAGTGAGAGTAGATAATCTCTGTCATTGTTTGCAGGTGTTAGGATATGTACATGAAAATAGAGGTATATATTCGTCTCCTTCGACACTTTTCGGCCATCGGCCTCTGTTTTTCTGAACAGTTGTGACCTCCATTTTTGTCAATTGGGACCTCCTCTTCGACTCTGTCGAGGGCTGCATTTTGGTTAGTTAAAACTTATGTTTTGGTTAGTATAAGACGTCCATTTGTGTGCATGTGTCTATGTGCGTGGTCAATGGAGGACCTCCATGTGTTTGGTCAGACGACATCAATGGGTCAATGCGATAAACCGACTGAATGTGTAAAAATGAGAAATGAGAATAGGATTTTTTTAATTATGTGTTTGTTGATTTATTGGCGTTGTTTGGGTCATTGCCAAACAAGCCACGAACACGTTCGATGACGTAAACGTAAGTTGAACATACCATGGGATCCCGGGAGGAAAATCTTTCAGCTTTCAAGTAACTATGTAAGAAAAGATTTTGATGGTAGTGTTTGAGATTTTTCTGGCTGAGATCACAATTGCCTGAAGTGCGACAAAGAATTCATCAATCTGACTTATTCATTGGGGTCCAGCTGAATGGTGTTAAATCATCATTTGCATTTAAGCAGAATAATTGCTCTGCAGGATCTGTTTGGAGTATTAAGTCCCACTTTGATAAGATCTCTGCTATGCTGAGCTCCATAAAGTGTACCGTATGAATGGAACAGTAATGACGCAGTACGTTAGCTCTGGTCTTAGCTTCATAGTTCCGTGTGTCTGAAGTAAGGTGTTTTGAAGTAAGGTAGATCCTCGTTTCATAGTTCCGGGTGTTCGTTTTTCAGTAGGGCGGGTCTTCATTTCATAGTTCCGTGTGTAAGGTCTTAGGTCTTTTGTCTGTAGACACCCATATGCTTTGCATAATCCAGCCTGCACAGGTCGTCTGAAAAACAGGAGCCTACACCAGTTACTCTAATATGTGCATAGATGTACCGCACTCTTAGTTTTGTACGAATAGAGACGTACATGTCAGATTGACACTTCTACCCCGATATAGACGTAAATTACACATTAATATCACGCGACTTCATTTTGAAAACAGTGAAGCACATGACTGACACGCACGCAGTACACTTTGCACTCCCGTGTAGTAGACTTATGCGCGTATGAGTTTGGTTGACAAATCGTCCGTCTGCATTTGTTGGTGTAACTTGCAATGAGACGCACTTGCCTTCAAATGTCGTATGCCTAAGGTCTATTGAAAGCTTTTTAGGTGCGATGCACGACGTAATGACGTCAAATCTTGAGTTCTACGTATGCGTCTACCTCAATTTCAGGTTGTCCATGTGATTTGACAGCGGTGGTCACAACAGGCGTTGTGGTGAAACCAGCAAAGCGAGCTAGCGTGTGACGTCATATTTTATAACTAGGCCATGACGACGAACAACACCAACTCATGTATTTAGTAATATGGTCGTGCTTTGGTATGTTTTCCCCTGGATGTTTGGTGTAAAATTATACAAATAAAAGTCGTAATAGCCAGGAAACGATATTTTCTTACTTCGAAATGTGAACCTGTGTGATTAGATCATTAACTCAATTTTGCCTTTTGTTTGGTGGTAAGAGATGTATGCTCTTACCATCGTGTGGTATAAACGTTTAAAGTTGTGTGTTTAAAAGGGTGGGTTTAAAAGAGAGTGTTTAAAAGTTTGTTTTTAATAGAAGGGGCGGATCCTGGATTTTGAGAAAGGGGGGGGGGGCGCACACACAGGGGGGGGGCCGGGGTTTGCCTGAAAGGGGGCTGGGCCGGCTGACCCAGGATTTTCGAGGACCTTTTTGGTTTCTTGCTTTTTTGCTTTTCAGGTCTTGAATACTTGCACTCTCCAAATTTTCGAGGACCTTTTTCTTTCTTTTTTTGCTTTTTTGCGCCAGACGCGCCGCCTGAATAGTGCCTTTAAACGTGTGTACTTAAACGTTTAAGTTTAAAGTTAAACGTTCAAAGTTTGACGTTTAAAGTTAATTTTAACGTTAGAGCTGCATCGGGGAAGCATTTAAGAGCACTGATTTTTTTATCGTACAGCAGTGCGCTTCAAGCATTCAAGACAGAAACACAAAAAATTGATTTTGTACACAGTATATTCAATACTCTAATAGGTAGGTCACAGTAAAGTGTCTGTCTTACATTCGTTTCGTTAGCTACCTACCAAGGCGTTAGTCGTTGGGACTATTTGAAGAAAAAGGATTTTCTTATACTCATATGTTAGCCTGAAAAGTATAAATTATTAAAGGCCTAGCCTAGCCAGAGGACCTCTGTCACCTCACCTTGTTCATACAGTAAGCATGTGCACTTTGTGCCCTGAACTAGTAAATGTAGCCAAGCGTAGCCTAGCTGAGTGTGTGTAGCCGAGCTATACAGGACAACACGTTAGGCCTAATATTAGTGCTGTGTCTGCAGAACAAGGGTGCCTGTAGCGTGCAGCATGTAACCCCCAAACCTCAAAACAAATGGTTACCTTCAAACCCCAAAGCAAATTGGCCAGGCCTAGATTAACATATTACTTATTCTCACAGTAGTGATGTGACCATGTTTAAGTATGGTTCAGTGACTGCTTCTTTACACAGTCAAACAGGTACACTGGTCAGCTATATAACGATCCCTTGAAGGGTATGGACTGTTGAGGCAAACCGTTTTGTATGTAAGCCCCAGGCCTGTAACCAGACAAAGGACCAAAGATTGGGGAGATAGCTTTAAAGGTCGAGGGATATTTTTCAGGAGAGATATATACTGGAAGGGGTAAAGTTTTCCCACCCCTTACTAATTGTATGATTGGATAAGCGCCCTTACATAAACCCCAAAACGCAAATTGTTCAGGCTTTCCCATGAAAGCACTTGCAAGGAAAGTCTGCTCCAGTTAAAAACATATAAAGCAAAAGTCTGCCCGTTAATTGACTTATTCTAACCGTTACCAACCAGCTAGTGCTCCTTTATAACCCGTGACCTGGAGAGTCTAGGCACAATCTTATCGAAACCCTGCGGCCTGATGTTAGGAAGTATCGTGATCTGCACGTCATACACACGCTAACAGAAAAAAAATTGGTGGTTGTGGTAGTATCGTGAGCCAAATTTGTGTTATTGAAAATTATGGGCTATAGCTTAGTACAAAATTGGCATTCCGAATAAATTAACATGACCGATGAAACACAAACGATAAACAGCAACTATTTTTTATTGGGAGGAGGTAGGAGTTGGAGTATTAGTAATTTCAAAAGTGTGGTGATACAAGAAATCTTGTTAGTTTGTGGTTAATCATGTCTCTAGCACGTGTCTAGTTCATCTCTTGGCTGTGTGAATATGATCGGCCACACTTTTCACATCAGTCTATTTTTGCAGACTTTAAACAATACAGTAGTAACATTATATATTGCAAAATGTAAAGGCAACAACTGAAGATACGTTATTGCAAGGGAGGAGATATTTTAGGGGGCATCAAATTTTTCTGGAGAGGCTAGATTAAGGCAACAGTTTTTTTTTATCCAAAAGGGTCTCAAGTCTGTTGTGGTCTCTCCAGTGTCAGTGTAGTACATCAAATTGTCAAAACATATAAACTGTTTTCAACATTTAATTCATACAGATCACGCTTGTGAAGATTACACCACCTGTAGCCGCCTGATTTGTTTTGACTGATCCTGCACAATAGAAGACAGTTTCAACATATCATGCCAGTGCAAAATGGTCAGTATATAAATTGAGATAACTCAGTCACCAAATCAGATGGCTCCAGTAAGCATGCGTTATATATACCGTAAAACATGAAGACCACAAAGCCACAATACAAGAAAGAACTCTGAGCAGTTGTCGGAAATACCAGGACCATATGAACATGGTTGGTAGATGTATTTGAATGAACTATAGCAATTTATTCACTGAGAGGGGAGAGTTACCACCAGTTCCATACAACTTACTATCAGCGTCCATGTGAGTGCAAGAAAATCAAGAATGACAGGAATCACTGTGAATGTAGTAGTAGTAGTGCAATAAGGTATCATTTACAGATTTGAGAAAGTAAGGAAGTGTGCACTCTAAAAAATGTGGTGTAGAATTTACACATTGCTGAGTGACTAGTCCACCTATCAACAAATGTGTAGAAATTACACGTTTGTGTAATAAATTTACACGTGTATAAATTACACATGTTGTGTAAATTTATTACACAATATGTAATTTCTACACATTTGTTGTGCTTACGTTAATTGTAATGTGATTTTGTTATTGTACACTTTTCTATCTGATCGAACTCAGTATGTGCCTCGTAATGTGCCTCGTGTTAGCAGTGCTGTACTGGTTACAAACACAAGGGTTCCACAAGGTTTTTGTTTTTCTCCATTATTTTTTGTAATACATACAGATTCTTTACGTTTTCATTATAATAATGTCTATATTCTGAAGTATGCAGACGATACTGCAATTATTGGCTGTAATTATAAGTTCCCTATCTGTGTCACTAACTACTATGCTATAATCGAACAAACTATTGATTGGTGAAGACACAGTCACTTGTTCATCATGGTAAGAAAACAAAGGAATTATAACTAGCGACTTAAGGTCAGTCCAGGATCACGTACCCTTTTTAATTGACAATAATCCTGTTGAGATTGTAATGGATTTTAAGTACATGGGTGTCACTTTCAGTTGTAGTCTTACCTTGAATACCCACGTAATGGACATGGTATTAAGGGCCAAACAGAGACTTTACTGTGTTCGAAAACTCAGTGGCAGATTTTGGTCTTGAATTTGAAAAACAGCTTTGGCTATTTCAAACAATGGTTCTTTCATATGTAGCTTATTTTGCTCCAGTCTTGCTATCATCTTTCCACAAAAGTCAAGTAAGCTTTCTAAACCAGTACTTCAAAAATTTTCTCCTGTATGAGATGATTACATTAATCACGTGATTTCTGAATGCGCTGCAAGTATTGTTGCTGACTGTGACCAGAGGGGCGTTACTTTGACAGGAGATCCAACTTAAAATGTAATTTATTATAATCCTGTTTGATCGGATTAAGAGTGAGGAGATAATCATTTAATGACAGATCGTAGGACTTCAGAACCTCCAATTCTTTTGTTTAATGCTTATGACTACTATTTCCTGTCCTAGCCAACCTTTGTCAACGACTCTATTAGGCTGACAATAGGATTATGGTGAACAATGATTTGATTTGTAGTAGACAGGTTGGTAAGCGCCAATGTTTTAACATTCAAAACGACTGTTTTTCGTGACAAAGTCTAAAGATCCGGTTTTAATAAAAGACCTGCTCATGCTATTTGCAAATTTGGAAAAGAGCTATGAGGCTATATGTTACTGTTGATTTTTCATCAATTTGCGCATTATTTCGCAACTTTAAGGTGCTCAAAATGTAACAAGGAATGACAATGTGGTGTTTTTAAAAGGGGCACAACGAGCCTCAAAGGCGCAAATTAGTTTGCGACTGAAACGACTGGCAATGTTAAATGAATGGACAAATTTAAATGTGCCACTCTTCAAGATTTAGCAGACGACGTGTTCAGTTTCTTAAGTACCTTTAAGCTTATAATATCTGGAAGATTACCTAGAAAAGGGATTAATGTCGGCAACTAGCTGGGTTCAAAGAAAGAGTTAAAGATGTGTCTCCTGTCAAAGTAACACCTCCTTGCTGTGAACATATACGTTATTTAATCATTTTATTAAACACTATGGAACTCCAAGGATGCGGACCGAGCGGTTTAGAAATTCATTTTACCCCAGAATATTAAAATTTAAGCTGCAAAATACAGAGATAGTTTTTATGAAAAGATGCAGTTCATTTTACTATATTGTCATTTTTTGATGAATATCAATAAATTGTGTCTAATCTTTCCTATCTTATCTTGATACAATGCAAGAATGGCTAGCTAGCAGCAGAACATCCTGAACACAGCAATAAAAATAAATGCTCTGATGGAGACAGGTTATCAAAAAGCGCAAAAAAGTAAATTATAATAATACTAATAATCAGAAATACGGTTTGAAGAAGTGCTAGCTAAACAAAGGCGTAGGAAGTTGTTCGAGACTAGAGGGGGAAGGGCTGGAAGTCATTTTAGACCACCCTTTTTTGGGGAGGAGTCTTAGGAAAGGGGGGATATTTGAGGGTCCTTAGATGCAATTTGGTGCATCATATTGGAGAAACTTTAACGAAAATTACTCCTTATTTTAAGAATTTTTACATTGGTTAAGCTGGGCGAAAACATAGCCTATTTCCGTCTCACACCACGTTTTTTTTACCAGGGAACTTAAGCCCTCCCCCTCCAGATCCCTGCTTCCTACGCCTATATACCTGAATGGAATGACACCATGTATCAGCAAGTTCTATGTAAAAGATTTTAGTGCAACCTGTTGGTGCTAATAGTTCATGTCGTGGATGAATTTTGGTTCGGGGGGGGGGCAGGGTGATCTGAGGATTGTTGCCATCACGAGTGTACCTCACTTTAGTGGTGACCAGTCTGTGTGATGTAAGCCATATTTATGTCTGGGGTAAATAAACTAAATATGTTAAATATATTCTGGTAAAAAGTTTATTTTATTGCAATATCAGTAGTATTAAGGTGTATTGGTTCATGCAGAATTTCATTGACATTCTTAGTTCTTTGAAAGTTGTGTATATGTCAGGAAATCATCATTGTCAGCTTGTCAGATTGGTTTTAGATCACTTCAATTCTGCATTTCTTAAAACTTTGATTGGCAACCAATATGGAACATGTAACACCTTTGTGTATCTCTCTTCATATTTTGCCCCTGTACGCTAACAATTTACATACTGTACTTATCATATCATACAATTTAGTTAATAGGCCAAAGAAGCAACTCAATTTTGAAAAAATAAAGAAATAAATACATAATATAATCTATTGAAATTTTTTTTTTCCACTGGGCATCAAACTGAGTAATTGTGCCTAAAACTAAATGTGAATAGCCTATTGGTTGGGCCTATGTAAATTTTAAAGTGTATGCAACAAAAACCAATGTTGTTTGGAGATTGGTTCCTGCTGTAACTTGTTGGTTGTAGACACGGACTTCTTATATATATGGACAGACCATATAGGCTAGGCTAACACTAATTTACGGCAACAGGTGCTAACGTCCTATGCGTAAATTGTCGCCACCATCCGTGTGATAAAAAGCGTATCAAGATGGCCGCCTGCAATTCTCTTGTGTGTAAAAGTTTGGACTTGCTCAAGTGGCACAGTACTTACAGATCGTGTAGGAAACTTGCAATATTTGAGAAAGAATACAAGCTCTGGTCAAATTCAGCAAAAAAGAATGAAGGATTGTGACATTGTTCTTCCATTGATGTTTGTATTTTGTCCGAAATGTTGCAGATTCATCCTCAAATTGGGCAAATTGCAGTAAACCTGCGGTTCGAATGGTAGCGACCGTATTGGTCACGTGATCCTTATCTTTGTTTCTCAAAATGTCTATGTGACACGTTGTTGGAAAGTGTGAAGAGTACATAGGGGTTAACTAATTTTTCAAGGTCATCCAAGTTGAGTAACTGTTATCTTCATGCTTCAAGTCATTTTCAAACTACCCTGCATAACATTGTTTTTAAAATAAAAATAAACATTCAACATTTATAATGAGCAAAACAAACAAAAATATAAAAATAGTAATTAACGGGGTAATGCATCTCGAGGAATTGCATCCACGGAGAACTTCTGTAACCTTTGACCTCTTTCAAAAAGAATGGGTTAATCTTCTAACTATTACGCATCCACATGCCAGGTATGGAATGTATCCATGTTTCCTACCTAAATTCGTGTTTTCAAGGCTATTTCTTTTACCTCTGTTGACCTGCATGACATCTGACCGCCACTAAAATAGTAGATGTCTTCCTCTCTGTATGACATACCAATAGACTAAATATTACCAGTGACCATCACGTTTACTTTGAGATACCGTTTTTACAAACCAAACGTCAGAAACATACGCATACATCCACACATAAACACCTACAGGTTTTTATTCACCCACTTAACAAGGACTTTATTGTTATGTCCATTGAAATTGCTACCTTAACCCTGACTTGCTATAAACTCTCTAATTACGCTTACGAGGACTTGAGAAATCTGTTTATCTTCAGAGAACATAGAAATCCTCGTTTATGTCCTAATTCTGACAGCTAAACAAACCCACACATACATACACATACCCACACATACAGGCACCATCGTGACAGCAACCGCGACGACGACGAGGCAATAATGATGATGATGAAGAGGACGAGGACGACGATTGATGATTGATATCGACATTGATGAAGATGATGATGATGATGATGATGATGATGGTGGTGGTGGTGGTGGTTTTGTGATTGATATTGATTATTGATGATTGATATTGATGATTGGTATTGATGATTTATATTGATGATTGGTATTGATGATTGATATTGATGATTGATATTGATGATTGATATTGATGATTGATATTGATGATGATGATGGTGATGGTAATGGTGATGGTGATGGTGATGGTGATGGTGATGGTGATGGTGATGGTGATGATGATGATGATGATGATGATGATGAT
>WURT03246615.1:0-26113 GCA_009936505.3 Holothuria glaberrima | reverse complement strand
AATGTGATAATAAGCACTGCACTTGTCTGAGTGATTTTTTCTTGCCCCAGACTGAGGGAGATTTGTCGAATATCTCTTATATTGTGTGTCATTTAGCATTCGAAATCTATCTGCTTATACCTTCTTTCAAAATTAGTCATCATATCCCACTGGTACAGGTATATATTATACTAACCATTTAGTGGATAAAAGTAAACAATTTAGTATTCCAATTACAAAGGTGTTGTCTTCTAAATCAATGATTCTCAAACTTTCTTAGACTACTCCCCCCTTCCACCATCTGTCTCAATGTCACGCCCCCTACAATATTACCAAAACACGGAAGAAATCAGTGGACTTAGGTGGTAGAGTTGTTTAATTTCTACTGCCATTTTTGGATAATTGTGGGTCAAAGTTTACTTGGGGGATCGAGAATAAGAGAGGGAGGGTGAGTACCGGTGGAGGGAGAAAGCCTGCCGGTGGGAAGAACTAGAGGAGGGGAACAGACCCCCTGGATGCCTCATTGTGCCCTAAATTGCATCAGTGATGTGTCGTAATTATCGCCAGGGACCCAAATCAGTGCCAACGCCCCTATTCCCCGTGTACTCTGTAGCTCCCACCTGAGACTTCCCAAAGCCCCCAGGAGCGGCAGGGACCACTTTCAGAATCAATGTTCTAAATACTATCAGGAAAGGTCACACTATTAAATTTTCTGCTTTGTATCTCAATGTTAAGTGTGCCATCACTCACAGGATCTAATATTACAAGTAGCCTACTTTTCGAGTAAATATTTTTGGCGTTCCCCTGCACAGAATAAGGCTATACACCATATGATTTCCACATAGAACCTTACTGTACTATCTGTTGATGGAATTAACCATCAAGCAGAACTCGCAAGTTCCGCATCACCAGGACGAATTTTAGGATCATTCAGAGCTTCAATTGATGGAAAATCACATAGTTTTAAATTTATGGCAGCACTATAATTCCACTTGTGGCCGGATTTTGCCTGAGGGTTTAATGCCATGTATTGCTAGGCCTAAATTATACAACTGTTGGGAATCAACACGCTACACTGCCAATAGTACCTATTGTACGAAATAGGGCTTGGTACTAAATCATGGTAGCATTTTGTGGTCTCTCGACGCACAACAGGAATCGCTCCCACAACTTGGGACTGAAGGGTATTATTCTTTTTTCAGAAGTCGGAGTGATGCAGATTATACAATTTAGGGCGGAATCACTTTCAGCTGGTTTTCGTTCGACTCTTTGTTCACGTTACTCTCGTAACCGATATGCAGCAGGGACATATACAGTTCCTCGTTCGCGTCATCTTTACTTAGTGCTTCCACATTCAATTACCTAGTTTTAATCTCACGCACCTAAAAATCTCTCCAGGTTTGTTAAATGTTCCTTTTACTTCTGTCATGAATATTTCGAGTCCACAATTGTATATTAACACGTAATTATAAAACAAAGTGCTGTTAAAAGACGCTTGCTGAAGCCGCAGTATGTAATTATGTGAGGAAAAATGCTTTAAAAATGGAAGTGTTGTGTCTACCTCAGTTTCGCCAAACTTCGGATTTTAAGGGTTATTTTTATTTGTTTTTTTTTTAGTTTCATAGGCCAAATGGATAGCTTGTGGTAGTTGCATGGGTAATCACTTTATCTTTTTACATGTATCTGTATTTTTTTTTTCAATTCGACCCTCCGAAGTGGGTCACGAAGTAACACGAAAGAGCATGACAGATGACGGTCTATTGGGTTTTTGACCTCTGGTAACCTCACATGACCTCCAACCGCCACTAAAAACGATGATGTTCTTCACCTTAACATGATTTATTAATACACCAAGTAAGAAAGTACCTATCATTCCTAACTTTAGCTATCGTGTTACCAGTTTCAGTATTTGTCCGATGGTAACCTCACATAACCTTTGACCTCTACCAAGAACAACAATGTCAACCGTCTGACTGTAAGGCACAAACATGCTTAGTATCAAAAGTATATATCTATGATTTCCACCTTGAGATACTGTGTTTTGGTTTTTTGACCTCTAGTGACCTGAAATGACCTCTGACCTCCACCAATAGAAATAGAATTCTTTCTCTCAATATGATAAAACTATATATCACGTATGAAAGTATCCACCACTTCTATCTTGAGATAGAGTATTGTATTTACCAGCAATTTTTAAGGTTTTCAAAGTTTTTCCTTCAATGACCTCAAATAACCTTTGACCTCTACCGAGACCAATAGAATTCATTTTCTGACTGTAATGCATGAAGTATGAAAAGTTCCTACCTTAAGATAGTATGTTCACAAGGTTTTTGGTTTTTGACCTCTGAAAACCTGACATGACCTCTGACTTCCACAAAAAACAAATTGGGTTATTCATTTAATACTATATATATACATATATTAAGTATGAAAATTACCTATCATTTCTCTCATGAGATATTGTGTTTATAAGCCAAGTATCACAAAACACACAATCATATACACACACATGCACACCTGCACTAGCCATCGTGACTGCATGTGAAGGCAAGGAATAAACTAGACCACTAATGGTGCTAACTTCGACTTAGGCGGATCCAGGATTTCAATCACGAAAGGGAGAGGGGGGCCTTACTCCATAAGGGCAAATTTCGCACTTATGCGAGCCAATTTTACGAAGCCTCGAAAGAAGGCGGTGAGTGGTCTAAGGAAAGAAAACTTGAAAATTATGCACTTGAATGGTATTTCTGCTGGGCATCTGGCGATTAAAATAAGCATTACATATTGTGAACAAGATTTGGTACCGTCTCAAAAGGTGGCGTCGAAAAGGGGAACTACAGCAGGGAAAGCCCCTTCTGGCTCTGCGTCTCAGCGTAAGTGCAGTTTCGTTATATTAAACATATTGGAAGGTGACTGAATAACATCTGGACAATTTTAGCTTGGTGACATTCGCGGACGACCAAACACGTGTTTGCGCTAAGTAGAATCGACTCTTTCGGACGAAAAGAAGGTTATTTTATTTCAAATTTTCTCCACATAGGTTGATAAAATGGAATGAAATTTACAGAGAAGATTACTGACAAGACTTAAAAGCAACTGAGATCAGTTAATTTTTTATTTTTGTTCCAATCAGGAGTAAATCCTCCCATCGCGGAACGGTCAATTTTCAATTCAAAATTGCTCCCTAAAAACATCATTTCTCTTAATATCGATTATTCCTGAACAAGTTATGAGCATGGACAACTCATGAACTGATGTGCAAACTTTCGAGCACAAATATCAAAACCGATAGGGGAAGATGGTTTTTATGGCCAAGCATTGAAAGCAAGCTCCAGGAACTTCATATATCCATCGATCATAATAAAATTTTAGTGGTAAAATTTGCGTGACATGTTACACATCCTCTCCAAATTTCAGATCCGTAGCACACGAAACAGCCAAGAAAACGCAATTCAAAGACAAAATTTTTAAACGCCTCGTCGAAAACTGCTGTGGCGATCGCATCATTTCGACTAGAAGTTTTCTAGGCGAAGTAAAAATGGACAATAAATTAATAACTCACCTTGTCGCAACTTTCTGCAGTACCCTCTTTTTCTGATTCAAAAACAGAACCCTGCAAAAGAAATGAAAACAGTTAGAATACAGTTTTTCAAATTCTATGGTTAAAACCACAGAACACAGAACATACTGGGCACTGGCTGTGGTGTCACTGGCTCAACACTCTACTGTACTTGAGTCAGTTTCTCCCCCTTAAAGTTTACCTCAAAACTAGAAAAATCGTTGTCAAGTGTTGAATTTTCCTTAAATCTCTTTAAGATACTGTACATTGTTGTTCAGCTAAAAAATCAATACATAACAAAACAATAGGTTGGTTGGAAAATATTAAACTTTTGTAAATATAAATACTCAAATTAAGCCTTCTTCTTCACAGTACTTAGAGTTTTAACCATCATGTATAAGTCATCACTAGGACTGCTGACACAATTATATTTTATGTCTATCATTCCCCTCTCAGAGGAATATTTACCAGCAAGTACACTAACATATAAACTTTATGAAAAAATCTGTTAACTTCTAAAAGACATTTACTCATGGTACGGTACCATAAAAAGCAATGTTAACTAAAACATAATAAAGTTTGTTAATTCCTTTTGAGGAAAAATGATCATGAAAATATGTGTGGACAATAATGTCCAGTCACCCTTTCCGAGAACCTTCAGATGTGTACTACACTACTGCTATTAGAACTTTCAATACTAGCCTCCCATTAATCTACTTTACCTCTTTCAATGACTTCTTTTGTGGGATGCACTTGGTCTAACATTCATTAAGTTACAAATGAGCACTGTTTAAGGTGATCAAAAGGCCAGATATTCCTGGGCATGCCATGCCTCTTTAATAAATTCCACAACACTTCATTCCATGGTACAACTAAAGTTCAGAACCTAACTGAAAATTCTTTACGAAACACTACCAAATTGTAATGAGCATTCACATACCCACTTGCATGTAAGACTCCAGGGTGCACATTTAACCCCAGCAGGTGTACCTTTTACCTTACTCTAAGGAACTATGTGTTAACAGTTTTTTCGAGTAATCATTTCTGCAAATAATTGAATGTTAATTCTTTTCTGTACTGAGAGGATGAAACTTTTGACAGAAAATACTTGACAAATAACATTCCGAGACCAAGTTTGATAATAGGCTAGGCATATAACTGTACTTTTATGCATACTCTGAACGCTGTAAAACATGTATAAAACAAGTTATTTGCTAAAAGAGAATTACAATGAATAATGTCTCAACAAGATATGGGTACAGTTTCAGAGTTCTGACAAGGGTTTACTGTATTCCAGATCTGCTGCATTGCAGGTTCCTTGTTTTTTTTAACATCTTTTTAACTTTTGAAGATATTTTAGGTAGAACTGAAATAGATGAAAGCTTTCTGAATAGTTTCCAGTTTAAAATAAGTTGCATACATTTGATTGAAAAAGCACATTAGAAAAATCTGCCCCTTGAAAGTGGACGACATGACTTCGCCGATAGCGTCACGACTTGGCCGATTTTTTGACAATAGAAAACTGCAAACAACAAAATGTCCTTGAAATTTCTACCACTGGCAGGTCTTCACAGCCCGACAAAAGACTGGGAGTTTAGATTCCCTTAGAAGTATTGGCATTCACTGGACCATGTAATCTGCAGGAATGTGGTTTTTTGGCAGTTGTAAAACAAGGAAAGACTTCAGGGACAGAACAAGTTTGTCCAACTTCCAAGGGAGCGAATTCTCTATTGAATTAACATCTACCAAGTACTGTCGAATACTGTAAGTTAACTCAGGTCTACCTACTGTACTGTATATAGTGTATATTTTCAAAAGATCAACACATTTCATTTATACTCAAAAGATTAAAACACGTAACAGAGGATCGAGTAGCAGTTGAAACAAAACTCATAAATGTTTTTGAAGCTTACCACTCTCAAAGATGCATCCTTTTTTCCATTATGCTGAGAATTTGTAGGTGGTACTTCACTCTTCTTCTCTTCATCCATATTACAGATGCATTCTCATCAGTATAGTACACGTTGATGTCTGTAGAACAAACAAGAATATCACTATAAGATATACATGTAGCAAATACAATATTACATACAACAATAAATGAAGGCCAATATTCTAGAATAGTGACAATACCCACATTAAAAATGATGGTGAAAGTATTTGTTATCTTAAGTCTAAAAATCAAATAAACCTTAAAGGTCTGGTGACGTGAAATTACATAGTTGGATAATTAATGTAAAAAGCATTACAATGCACAAAGTAGGTGCAATTCCTTCCAAAATCCATCAAATGCTGACATTATAAAGGTTAATTCCTGTTTCACACTTGCGTCACGAATAAGCATGAGCTGAATATGCAAATTTGTGATGTCGAAAGATGGACATACCAAATACGGCTAAATTTTAATAGTCTATCTTTATCAACCTCAATTTCAATGGCACTTGTAGCACTGTTATTCCCTGATGGATTTATTATGGAAGTTAAAACTGATTTCTTGAAATTACTAATATCACTCACCAAACTATAAACTATCTAATTCATAATAAACAAATTATTTATGTAAGGTTTACAAAAAAATCTTAACACTATGCAACACTCCACATTATTATTTTGTGCATACTTAGGAGTATACCCTGAGAACGGTAAAAATATTGAAATAATTCCAATGCATTTTTTGAGGGATTTTATTCTTTAACTAACAAGTGAAAACAACTCTTTGTGGTGGCATGTCACCATAACTTTACGAAACTGTAGCTTAACTTTGTGCCTTAAGCGCATGGATAAAAAATGGAAAGCAACAATATATGTAACATCACCATAACCAATTGCAAGTGTGCATCAGTACAACACTAACCATTGTGGGAAGGATTCAATCCATCATGTACGCAATTCATATTCTAAACAATTAGTCAATTGACAATGTGATGTGGTATATGCACAAAGGGGGATTTTAGCTGGATGCAAGCCGAGTTGATAGTGTTATACCACATCAAAACGCTATGTATAATACAAATTTCCTAAATAGTCTTGACTAATATAAATAATATATAAATAGAGTACTTCAATTTATACCACTTAGTACGACATGAATAATTTAAAAGTCTACAGAAGAGTGGTGTGACGAAAGTTAGAGGTAAGGGGTAAAAAATTATGCCTCGGGGTTTCTTCAAATGAGCAGGGAAATAAGGTAATCTTTAGTATTTTAAAGGACAGAAAGTCCTTTGGCTCACAAACTTTATCAAATGCACAATATTTGAATGCCACTGCCAGTAAAGGTGGGGCCCCGAAAGTACAGTATGATTATTCATTACACATGCAGTGTACACACTGAGCATATTTCCACAGTAATACTGTTCACCAAATCGAACATCAAGGATGCAGTAGCTCAACCACGATTCCCAAACACACAGTAAGTGCAGTGTAGTTTTATTAGTAATCAAAACCGAAGAGTCTGAACTTAGCCTCTCATGAGTTGGACGTTAACATTTGTTATTTGTTTCTTATACAGTCATGACTCACCATCTACCACATTCAGCGCTATAGGTGTCAATAGTCTCAGTTGTGTCAGATTTGAGTTGCCTGGTCAGTTTGTATCAGCCAGCTTGAGAAAATTTTTTAATGTTTATAAATATAATACTTTTATAGGTAACATATGCAGCTAACCCTAAATGAAGTGCTACTTGTACCCAAATTTGTCAGGCACATGAATCAATGATTCCAATGATAAAACTTAAATCACTGAAAAGTAACTCTCTCGAGTAGAAGCTTTGGCATGGATTTCCCATTTTCACCCTTTGTCACCCTTTTAACGATATTTCACATCAACACAAAAACAATTTTGATGACCTGTCATCTACTGAACACTCTGGCCCATTATCATAATATTCATACACTACCCCTATAAAACTTGTATGTTTTTGCATGATTTTACTGCCTGATCTCTCTTTGACCTCAAATGACCATTGAACTACCGTACTCCTAAAAGTACACCAGAGGATAACCCGTCTTCTATTAAGCACTTACCACATTACATAAAAATCGGACACATCTCCTAGGAGTTGAAGGACTTGAAGGGAATTTACTATATGACATTCCTTTGAACCCAAATGATCTTCGACCTGCTTCAAAAGTACAACTTTGATAATAATTCAGTCCTTGAAGAGCAATTAGTTTAAGGCGCAAAACAGCATCAAAGGTGGGAGAAGCATATGGATAGCTTGTAAATCACAATTTCACGTTGGGTAGGCTAACCAACTCAACGAGTTTAAATCAATGTGGGTTCCTCTGAAAGCCACTTCAGGTGGGATAACTATTGTGCTCTTGGATGAGATCTAACCTTATTTTGACCCAGCAAGAGATCGAATCCCCGGTTGTCAAGCTTCATCACTTCAAATGTCACCTCCCTTATCTTCTCACCCAGATAACAGTATGGTGAAATTTGATATTATTAGGACATAATGCTCCCGCTCAGCATGATACACACGCACAAAAAATACAGAAGATGTAAAGTCTGAACAGCTTTTGATTTTACCCCTTTCCTTAAATCTTATCAAATGTACCAATTTAAAGCTAGGCCTGTGATTAAAATAGTTCCCCTGTGTACTTATGATTAGTCTTGGCTGAGCTACAGCACTCTCTCCGCTGAAATGTTAGATACGGTAGTTTTAAGGAAGCGGCAGTAGCAGACACAACGTTCTAGATTCAGTTTGTGAATTTGTAAGTTATCTCTCTCAAGTCCGAGAGTTCTCTCAAGTTCGAGTCCGGTGTGCACTCATTGAGGTCTTTCAGGAACTCTCGGTTGAGCAGAATTTCCCTAGGCTACGTTCTTGTACAAAGTGTCTCGTAGATAGTTGGTGTAAATGCATTAACAGCTCGGTAACATCTCTCAGTGTAGGCTCGGTTTCTCAGCTGTATGTTCTAGTGTATTTCTCTGGTGAGTACATTTTGCTCTTGATTCTCTCTCTGTATATTCTACCTCTGCGTAACTCTTTTAAAAGGCTCGGTAGACACTCCAGTGTTTTTCTGTATTCATAAATTCATAAGAAATTCAAGCATCTTTCCAAAAAAGATAAAAGAAAAAGGAGATAATTCCAGAATGAAAGTTCTAGAGATAATCATCTTTAAAATTAGAACTACCATGAAATCAGTTTTTTGTAAGCACGCTTGGGATCTATAGAACGTTGTAGAAGTCTCTGCCAAAATTCTAGTATTCTCGTCTAGAAACTCGTTAAATTGCATAGCAGGATCTCAATTGGAATCCTTGAAAAGTTGTTAGCGCCTTGTTACAAAACCCCTAGGAGTTTTAGGCTTTTACGTGATATCATTATTTGACCTATCTCTTACTCAAAATAAACTTTGACCTACGTTCACCAACTTTGACCAGAAACGGTCAAAGAATCTGCAAAGAGGAGTTTTTTAACCGTTTTTGACGAACTGACAGACGAACAAACATAGCAAAACATATTGACACCTTTTGAACATGGTCATAATCATATATCACTTTTAATTTTGGGGGTTGCATGCCAGATAAAAGAAACAAACATGTTCCATACTTGATAAATCATGTCTACAAGATTTTGTCCTGGCGACATCAAAAACATTTGACTTTAACCACAAGAATTTTAGAAACCATGCAATCAATATGGGACACTCACATGCCACATGAGATTCATACTATTTTTTTCTTGGAACAAGATGTTCGGAACATTAAATTTCCGTTTGACCTCCAGTGATCCCAAATAACCTCTGGTTTCCACCAAACATTATAATGATCATGTTTTAATAATTTAGAACCCCTATATATATATATATATATATCCATATATATTTTTCGTCTTGCACTACTGTAACCATGTTTACGTGGTTTTCAAAATTTGACCTTTGTGACCTCGCGTTACCTTTGATCTCCATCAAAATTCAAAGAGATTATTAGTCAACCTAAGAAATATGCATGCTTCCTAAGAGATTTATATACATTGCCCTTTTTAAGATATTTGCCAAATGTCTGCAGTTTGATCTCCAGTGACTTTGGATTGCATTTGACCTTCACCTTTCCCAAAGGGATCATCTAGCCTCTAGGTTTTTTCAAGTGGCGGCCTACAGCAGATTCAAGAAGCTACATTTTTTTTTCTGCTTTTGCGTGCAAATCCTGGGTGCAGTCTAGAGGCTCTGGATGTCACCTTCTCTCTTATAGGCTAACTGGTGTCTCACACATGGCTAACACAAACGTCTCAGAGTTACAAATGTATGCTTTAAGTGACATTTTCTCCAATCTAGATCATTTAACATGCCAATGTTTCTCCTGTACTCAAAATTCAATTGATAGTAATACGCAGAGCTGTAATAACATTTGTTTTTAAAACGAGCAATTTCCTACAATCTAAGAAGGTTAGGATGCCAATTTTTCTCTTCATAATGGTGATACACACACGGAAGACGATGAGCTGATGTGGCAATTTCCATAACAGAGTGTCCTGCTGTCTATAGTGAATTTCGAATGTCAAATTTTATTACTTCAGCCCCAACTTTGGTCGAGCTGAGGTCGGCTTTAATCCCGCATGGCTCATTAAAGCAATTTTGGATTCAGCATGCCCGAAACATTAAGAAAATGTAATAAAATCAAAGGTCTACCCTGCAAGCCCTGTTTTTTTGACAAAAGGTTCTTCACCACACCACGATAGATAGCATCATCTTCCCTCCAATAAAGAAATTCCATAGTTTTATATGTACGAACCCTCCATTAGACTAGTTCACGTTTTCCCACGAACGCCTTGCACGATTAGGAGGAGTTCAAGGCATGAAATCTTTGTCATAGTATAATTCAAGAAAAACTTTAATCAGTTGTGCCGCCAGACTTTCGTGATTGGGGACACCACCGGTGCTGCGTAAATTGCACCCATTTTTATGTGCTCTGCATTTTTTCGTACATCAATGGGGATCCTTCCTTTGTAACAAAATAAAGTTGCCGTCCTGGGGGAGGGGTCTGAGTGGAGGGGTGTCCCCCTCCCTTTTGAGAAATTTTGTTAACTTAGGGTTGATTAGATGCAAATTGGTGGTATCTTTCGGATATTTTTTAAGCTGTTAACATATGACAGGAAAATGTCCGTAATTTAGTGAATTCTAATTTTTGGTTAGGTGAAAGAGAAGACTATGCTCTCTCAGAGAAGAATACGTTGACAGCAAACCTCCTGAAGCCTCCCCCTGTAAGGTGGAAGATACCTGTTTAGGGCCTCCCGGAAGCTCTGGTTCAATTACATAAAATGGGGCAATAACATAATGTGGTGTAGCCAGGATTTTTCCGAAACGCGCTGTCATGCAGTATGCTGTGTGATCGCCGGCCTAGGGGAGGGGTGTAAAGGTTAGGGGGTGGGGTGTCCCCCTTCCCTTTGAGATATTTTTAGAAAATTAGATGTCCCTCATGCAATCTGGTTCCACATGTGCTACCTTTGAAGTAAAATTTCTGTTAAAGAATGTTACGTTTTTTAGGTACTAAAAACGGTATCAGTGAGGGGGGTTCATGGCCAAGCGGCTTTCTAAATACGCCACTGAATGCTTTTAACCTGATATCCAAATCATAATATAGAGTATGATGCCGAGCACTTTACAACTATCGTGTTTTTACTAATTTTGAAAAAATCTAGACAAACAGCAAGCTTCCAGCAATGGGGAATGGATGGGAGGGAGAGGTGCAGGAAAGTGATATTAGGCCTCCCTGATAAGTACAGCAAAGGGGGTCAAGGACTAACAAGCGCGTTCCAGAATGATTTTCGTCGTATGTGTATTAACAATCTCCATCTATAACGATAATGGCTGCGCCCGAAGTGCTCCGTAAAAATTTCTGAAAAATGCATTACGGCAAGGACGTACTTTCAAGTTCTAACTTCCCACATCATGCTACAAATTAGATTGAAAGATCCCATATTGATGCAAGGTCCCTACAGATGTCTGGAGAGGAATCTCTGCCTTTGAAATGGTTGTGGTCAGAATAGTACCGGTAGGATGAAATATACCTACATAGTGGTCATGAAATGGAATGCAAACCGTGATGCATGAGCGCAAATTTTTTTGTTAAGTAAGATTTTCACGACAAACCCTGCATTCAGAATCTGCTTCGAGACACTTTCAATTGCCAAACAAACATACATGCCACTCAAAAAGCCAGTCTTTTACCTGGTTATTCGAACTAAACTGCTTTGAACATTTGCTGTTGTGCTTCTCTGGGAGTTGCTATCGGAAGATATTGATAATAAGAAAAACATCGGGGTAAGGTTTGAAGTGGGCGAAGCATATCTTGAAAGTTTGGGAAGAATTTGCAAAAATTCTGATCGTTCGAGAAACATTTGTGATAGAAAATGATTACAATAGATCCATCCCTAGGTCGAAAACACACCTCACCGTACCTGTTAAAGAAATCTTTAGCTTAAACAATTTTGCACAATTGTAAAATTTTCAGAATTTTTCGATTGAGTGTACATGCGCCCCCATCCCCAACCGTGCAGGCGCCTATGGCTATAATATAATTCAAGAAAATACTTTCACCAGCTCTTCATTGAAGCCTTGGAGAAATGACAGACATGTTTCTACTTTTTTCCTTCGCCCATTGGAAAATGGGATGAATACTTACTGCTTTTGGACGATTTTATCCTGCCATTAAAGATCGTCAAGAAAAATCATACATTCCAGTGTTGCTGTCTGGACTATTCCATTGTAAAACAGGATTAAACTAATGAGCAGGGTCGTAGACCTTCAATATTTCTTCGTGTTATGAAAGATACAATTAGGTTTGTCCATCAGCCATAAGAGACAATAATTGAGGAAGAAATACCCATTATAATGCGGAACAGTCTGCTCATTACGCAGTAAATCATTTCTTTGTTCGTAACCTTGAAATATCGTCCAAAAGCAGTGATTTGTCCTACCAAAATCATCCAAAAGGCGCAGGACGCAAATGGAAGACGTAAAAAGGTCGTCCAAAATCTTCCAAAATCGTCCCATTTTTCACAGGCTGGGCGGGTATGGTTGCAGCATGTAGCATGCACTTTGTTGTGAAACTTTTTAACAGGTTAAGAAAATACCTATCACCACGTGGAAAAGTTTGACACATTATACAGGGTACCCATAAAACTAAGTATTTAGTAGAGCTGTGCTTGGGGAATATCCTTTTTTTAAACCAGGAGTGAAGGGTTCAGGATTTCACAAAGAACGGAGGGGAGATAACTCTATTAGCGCAGTGTCTGTGCGAAGAGAGTACACCTTTAAGTTGGCGGCGTGATTCATGTTTAGAAAATCCAGTGGACAGATTTTGATCTCTTTGATAACTCCATCATTCCAATGTCGTTGATAGATCCTTTTTTAAAGATTTATCGATAAGGACTGGGTTATGCTTTTGTTGCACAATGATTGACACATTTTTCTTTAACGAATGAATTTATTGATTTAGTTTATATTTATTGCGGTTGTGGAGATGTAAACAAAGAGTTATTTTACCTTTGGACATGTGGTTGTAATGTTAGATAATTGCGTACAACATATGTGTGTAGGATAAAATTCATACAGCGAGACTGATACTGTATTATCGTTACTTAGCCTAGAGTCTTATTGCACTTATATACGTATATATTTGTTGTTTCTTTCAGATCGAACCTCACACATTCAAGCACTTTAACAAAGTAATTTACACTTGTACGATTTGGGTAGACACGTCACACGCATGCGTTTTACAGCTTCCAACTTTAGAGTTGCTCTAGTTGAACTCTTTTCAATAGCCCAGCCTAAGTAAGGGAGGAACCGTTATGAAGGATTGTACATGTACGCAGCTGCAGAGGAACCAGAATACACCGTCCTAAAGTTACTCTTATGGTTGGTGTCATAATTCGGCTTTGTTGGCAAGTGTCGTTTGTACAGAGGGTACAACTTTGGTCAACCAGCGTAGCTGGTGTAGAGAAAAATGTTTCGTCAACATTTAAGTTTGATCACAACGGCTTGAAGATAGTAGTCTACCGGTTATGCTATAAGTTATCATGCCTGACAGCCAAATAGGAGAAGAACTGAGATCAGTGGAATAGCAAAAACGTTATCGTGCCACAGCATCGTGCCTTACAAGAAAGTGTAATAAGCTGAAAGGTCATTTTTCTTCTGAAGTAGAAGATATCCAGATGATAACAGGTGGAAGGTAAGCAGTAGCAAAGTCCTTTCAGAATTCAAATCAGCTCATGGGAATTAAAAAGACTTGCTGAGAGAAGAAGATAAACTTGAAGAAGCAGAAGCAGAGTCATTGGTCAAATCTACCACCGCAATTTTTGAGGAGTCTAAAGCACGTTTACAGGACTTGATTAGTGTGCCTGTTTAAGAACAAAAGGATACTGCAAATCAGGAAGGATCAACAGCTGGAAGCAGTTCCTTGCCAGGCGCTAGGGTACACACAGCTACAAAGAAAGTAGCATTAGAATATAGGGCAGCTGCTCTTCAAAACCAGAATGCTATAAAATTGGCTGAAGTGGAGTTAAAAACAGCGAAGAGAAAAGCTCCAGCTGGAGATGGAGACTACAATGGCTTTATACGAGAAAGCAATGCACACAATCTAAAGTGGCTTCTGACAGAGCTGAGAAACAGGAAGATATTTTAGACTAACATTCCAAAATTGAAGTTACACGTGAATATAATAGCTAAAATCTTAATCCTCATGCAAATGATCGGGTAACAAAGAATACAGAAGAACCTGTAGCTGAGATAATTTATCCCGGTGAGCAGCAGCAACAACAACTTCTTGAGGCAGTACACTTACCAAGAGCTAAAATGGTTACCTTTGATGGTGATCCATTACAATATTGGTTATTTATGAGGTCATTTGAAGTTAATGTTGGGAGTACTACTCTTATCAATGACGCTAAACTAACCAGATTGTTGCAAAGCTGCAATTGGCTAATGCTAGTAAATTGGTTAGGTAGGGTGATGTTATAGAACCTAGTGGTGGTTACAAACGGGCCTTATTAATGGGAACATTTGGGAACGAGTTTCAGATTTCTGAAGCCTGAATCAAGAGTGTAACCAGTGGGGGAATTTTCTGCCAATAATAAAAGGTTGATGAAAGGATTCTAACTTTAATATTGTAACAGACAACAGTTCATAGAATTGGAATGATTGCTTGAAATGCAAAACTGGTGTTCACTCACTCTTTCTAGGTGATGGATTTAAGGCTATGAGTCCCAGAGATAGGCTTTCATTTGTGTGTGAAAACAATTGTTTTAATTGTCTTAAAGAAGGCTACAGAGCAGGAAAGTGTAAGCTCAAATAGCTGTTATTGGAATAAGGAAAGAAAGTACTGAAGAGAACGATTTTGTGACTATGAGCATGGAGTCATGTAGTAGCATTTGGACCGGCAACAAAACCACAAATAAGAAGGTTGCACTTCCAACTGTGCCTTTGTATGTTTACAAAAGATTATACCAATCAACGTGTTTTAACTTACACCCTTTAGGTAATGCATCTACAAGGTTTTGAACAGAACGGATGAGGAGAGAATTGGGTTTCAGTTGGAGAAATCAAGAGTTTTTCTTGAACACTTTGGAGAGGATGTTCAGTGTTAATTAAACCGTGGTGGCAGGAGTAAAGTTGAACCGCTCCTCGTTTATTTCAGGAATGAGATCCCAGTGAGAGAAAAAGCATTGCTGAGCAAGGGGACCTCAGTCAATGGTAACACTTGAGGGATCTTAAATTGACACAAGTTGAAAGGTGTGCTGTTGAGTTTATCAAAGTTCAAAATGCCCCTGAGGCTTTGATGCCTTTAGAACTTAGGTCAGGACGAAAAGGTGAACCATGTATGCTACAAAAACTTGTCTTGGATGGGCCCTCAGTTGACCACTATATCAGGGTCAATGCAACAGTCAGAATCATTTTGCGGTAACACATCTTGTTGGTACAGATATTATTCTACAAGAACAGGTTAACTTGTTTTGGAAGATTGAATGGTCAGAATCATTGGTTTCAAGACTCTAAGGGATTTTTTGTAAATGATAAAGAAACCTTGAAATTTTGGAGAGACATTTGGAAATCAGGTAGCCATTACCACCTACCAATCCCTTTAAAGCATAGATTTCCAAATCTGTCTATGAAAAAAGAGGCGGCAGAATACCGCCTTCGAAAGATTCTGAGACTAATGAAAAGTGTACTGCGACCATGCAAGAAATGTTGGATTTAAGTTATGCGCATGTTTTTTCAGAGCAAGAACTAAAAGCTCAAATAGGTGTAAGTGGTTTTTGCAACACCAAGGCGGCAGGCATCCTGTGAAGACAGAGAAATTTAGGATTGCCAACGATTCTGCAGCTAAATTCCTAGAAACATTGCTTAATGAGCGAACCTTTCAGTTGTCTGATATGACTAATAAATTATTGGGGATTTAGGATGGAGCTAATTGCAATGGTTGCAGACATAACTGCCATGTTTCTCCAAGTGAAGATCTCACCAGTAGGTCAGAATGTAATGCGATTTCTTTGGTGACCGGATGGTAACATGAGTCAACACACAAAGTTTTAAAAGATGGGTTTTCACCTACTTGGAGGCTCATATGGAGACCCTGATGTTGTATTTTTGCATTAAGGCATGTTGCTAATGACAATCATAAAAAACTATTAGCCTGAGACAATTTCCATAGTGTACCGAAACTTTTAAGTAGACAATTTTCTCAAATTAGACAGCACTGAAGAGGTAGCTGAACGGTTGTATAGAGAGCTTACAGGGTTACTTGTTAAAGGGGGTTTCAGGTTAAGTAAGTCGTTAAGTAACAGTTTGAGTTTGCTTGAGAATGTCCCAGAAAAGGACAAATGTAAGAGCATCAAGGGCATGGATTTTACCTATGAAGCGTTACCTACTAAAGAAACTCTTGGCGTCTACTGGAATTTACACAAGTTTTTTTGTTAAGTCAAATCTATACACTAGACGTGGTTTGTTGAGTGAAATCTGCTCTATCTATGATCCTTTGGGGTTGCCTAGACCTACCATACACAATGTGTGCAAAGAGTATTATGCAAGATGTATGCTGAAAGGGGTTGAGACATTCCCTTGCCTCAAAAAGAGGACTTAGGTCGCTTTTCAGAAAGCAGGGCTTGTCAATATTGTAAAAACTAAACGTCAGCTGGTCCATTAAACCACCAGGGTAAAATGATGAAAAAATCATGTGAGATACAGCATTTTTCGGATGCTTCCGAAAGGGCATATGGTTCTGTGTCATATCTATGAATCCTAAGTAGTGATAATCAAATACATTGCAGTATATTGTTAGCCAAATGTCATGTAGCTCCACTAAAGCAGCAAAAAAAAAAAAAAAAAAAAAAATCCCAAACTCTAGACAACTGCTGCCACACTATCTATAACGTTAGATGATATGATCAGGAGAGAGTTGGATATAACTATCTCAAATTCTCTCTTCTCGACAGACAGCACTATTGAGCTGTGCTTACTTGGCTTGCAAATCGCGGATACCGGAATAGACACACGCGGAACGCGGAACGAATTCTCAATGTCGAATTCTATCCCCGTTCCGCGCGGATTGGTGACTACGTGGACAATACGTGTAGCTTCCAAGAGGATTTTTCCACTTTTTAGGACTTCTCATACTACATCGGACCATATTGATTACCAACCACCTTATCAATATCCATTAAGATGCCTTAAGGAAAGAAACTAAGCGATGACATCATTGAACGATTTCTGGAAGCTGTAAGAGAGAGATCATTTATTTATGACCCAAAACATGAGTCATTTGGACTCACAGAAAGAAAACAACGTTTGGGATGGCATCGCCGAAACAATGAACGTGTCGGGCCAAGACGGTGAGTTAAATGATGGTATTTCCTTTTATCATAACTGGCATGAATTACTATAACGGAATGCGGAACGATCCGCGTTGGATGTTTATTGGGCATGCGGATCCTTTCCGCGTTCCGCCTCTCGGTTCCGCGTGCCAAGTAAACACAACTTTACTGTGGTACAGAACATATCAAATCAAGATTAAAGAGTTTACACAATTGTGGTCAATAGGCTTTCATTGATTCACAATGGCTCTACGCTAGAGCAATGACACCATGTTCCGTCAAAACTGAATCCAGCAGATGAAGGTTGTTAGCTGAAGAGTTAATAGAAAGTTCACGTAGGTTACATGGTCCAAATTAATTGTGACATGAAAGGGATAAGTAACTAGACGAACCAGTAATGGCAAAATTGACATATCGCGTATAAGTCCGTTATGGAAGTTTAACAGCCTTCCCCGGGCTTTGATACAAAACCCAGAGGAGCTTTCCTGTGCCCAATCTGTAGTTCCATCGCGCGTGCTAATTGATTTGTTTGCTTGGCCGGTTGGTTGGGTCAAGTGTCTTGCCTAATGACAGTGACTGAACGAAACGAAGCTGTGTCTTGTGGTCGCTGTCTTGCACTGTGGAATACCCCTCTTTGCCTCTCAAAAAGATTAAATTCTATGATTGACAGGGAGAGGATGGCTTTCAGACTCTAACTCAGTTGTTCATCTTATGATACTGATCCAGAAATAAAGTCCAGTAACTGTGGTGTAGATACCTACCTTGCGACAGGTAAATAAAGTTAGGGCAATGTGTACAGTCTTAGATAAGTTGTTTCAAAGCAGATCAGATCGGTACCATCTCAAGCTCAAGAGAGGTGTAAATTAGATCCTTAGTTATAAGTGTTATTTGAAAGAAAAGGCATTCAATGCAAAGCTTTCAAACCTTGGGCAACCTCTGTCAGTAAATGAGTTGAAGTCTGATGACGAATTCATTGTAAAATATGCTTAGAGAGACTTGAGTGGAGTAAAGCTTGATGGGAAGGAGGGGAATAAGGTCACTGTGGTGAAATCGAGTTCAGTTTATAAGCTAAACCCACAGGTTTCAGAAACGGGTGTAGTTCAAACTGGTGGACGTTTGATTAATGTCCCTTTAAGTAAAGGTATTTAGCAGCCTGCAATACTTCATTGACAGAGTTTCATTGTAACGCTTACTATTAAAAGCATTTATGAGAGATCAGGTCATACTGGTAAAGAGAATGTACTAGCCATTTAAAAAAATGGGTGTTAGGGGCAAGGCATATTGTGCGTCATGTGATAAGAGAGAGTTTTCATTATAAGCCATTATACAAACCACCGATGGAACAAAGGATGGCAGAAATGCCTCTGGATAGAGTTACCCCTTATGAACCTTCGACCTTTTACCTATGTTGGGGTGGACTATTTTAGGCCTTTCCTTGTTAAGGTGCAAACGATATGGTTGCATTGGTTGTTTTTTTTAACGCTAAGAGAGATTCATATCGAAGTTGCCCATCACCTCGACACAGTTTCATTTATCAATGCGATTCAAAGATTCATGGCACGTAGAGTCAAACCAAAGGCGAATAGGTCCGATAATGGAAGTAATTTTGCAGGCGGAGAACGTGAGCTTAGATAAACAATCAAAATTAACTTGAGCTAAATGAGTTCCTAAAAGGGCAGATGGCTTGCTGAAAATTCAACCCATCAGCTGCTTCCCTTATGGGCTGGGCTTGAGAACGTTTGATAAGGTCTACTCGTAAGGTATTGGGTCGCCTTTCTAGAGAAAAGTTGTTGGAAATTAAAAGTTGTCCACTTTAATGTGTTAAGCAGAAGCAGTGGCTAAATGCCGCTCACTAACACACGTTTTGAATCATGTTCATGATCTGGAACCTCTCACGCCTAATCACTTGTTGTCATTACGCTGAGGTATTAGTTTCCCAAAGAGATATGTTAATGATCTGAATGTGAATTCAAGTCGACGATGGGAACAAGTATAACATCTTGCTATTATTTTTGGCGAAGGTGGATCAGAGAGTACCTTCTCTTGCTACAAGAGAGAAAGTGATGGTTAACTTTGCAAAGTTATTGACAAAGTGGGTGATGCACTGTTAGTGGTGGATAATAATGGTCCTAGGAATAAATGGGGCCTGGGTAGGATAGTACAAACATATCCTGGTAAGGATAATTTGATCAGAACAGTTAGAGTAAAATCACAAGTTACAAAGTTATTTTTACTGGAAACAGTAAAAGAAATGAGTTGATCATTGCACTGTATTTTTTGTTTATCAATGAACTCACTCTCAGCTTAAATGAATGTCAGGTTCATGATTGGGGGTTGCATGATTTTGCATTATTAAGGATATTTTTGACAACGTCCACCATGCTCAAATTACTGATACATACTGTCTAGAACGGGCACTGCGAAATGAAGGGACTGTACCATACTATACTTGTGCAATCGAGCGGCTTGGAGCCATGAATTTTGGGACCAAACTATCCCACTCCTGGAAAATGATTCACAGCATACAATTACCCTCACTGCTAGCATAACAATCGCCCCCATAATCTCAAGCCATGTTAAAGTGATTGGTTAAGTTATTAAATTGAGGTAAATTTCATTGTAGGTATACTGAACAGACCTACATGGCCAAAACTTTATTGTGAACGTTTCTCACAATCGGCATTTTCCCTCAAGTATTTAACACACGAGGTATAAACAAGTGTCTGGTAGCCGATCCTCGTGTTTAACGGACCATATAACCATATAGACCAATAGGCCTAACATGTGAAGTAATTACGTAGATTGAGAGAAGTCAGCTGTACCATTGGTTTGTAGCCTCTCTACGACAAGGTATCCGTAATCGAAATGGCTTCATACAAAACATTTAGAAGTGAGCCCGATTTCACTTTTAATCACGAAACAACTCATTAATGTAGCCTACTTTTGAAAAGAAATTGTAAACATATGGTCTGGAAAATAGTCTATAAAGCACTTATACAAATTCTTATAAAATCTTGTCGACTAGCCCACCGTTTTTTTATTATTATTATATTTTAAAACTGTTACGTATTTCAAAATGGTAGAACATTGGTTAGCAGAAAATGGAGTAGCGTGTTTAGTCTACGAGAATGCGAGGAAGTAAGTGATCACAAAAATTTATTCCATTTACTTTGCCTAGTTTTGCAATTTCCAGCTATTGCTGATGATATGTTCTTCGACCAAAGGAACCATGGAATCTGTTAGCGATTACCAAATGTACGGTAAAGTATTTGCATCAGTCATTTCACTGCTAAGACGACTAGTACATTACAAGTGCCTGCTTTTCGGCCACCAAGTTGTGCAAATTTTGGACCAATTGTTTTGTGAAGACATTTACAAATGTCTGCACGACTGGTTTCTTTTAAAAACGTACTAGTGTACGTAGTACCTATTTTCAATTACTCAATACCACCCCAATGCTTTTGGTCATTGAACAGCATGACATAACACGTCAGTTTTTGAAGCGTACTAAGACCTTTCGTCTATCAATTCTCCATTCACAACTCTCTGTGTATTGTTCCCATGAAAGAACTATGTAAACTCGTTCAGAGGTTAATGGGGTGAACTTCAATAGGACATTTTAACACGCTTCAGTCAATTTTTACAAGTTTAGGGTGAAAGAAGTGTGTCAACGCGTTTCACATTAAAAAGGCGTGTTTTTTCGTTTGCTCTAGGCTGTAGTACTGTAGTAATACTTTACAAGTCTCTATATCGTATGGCTCATTTTGATTATTTTGTCCTTGTGTGAAATTAGTTATTTTCAATACTGATAGGTTGTGTCATGGAACGTTGCTACATCAAATGAATTGGTTGCTTGTTCAATAGAAACACTCAAAAATTCTTCTTATAAAAACAGTCCTGACACTAGGACTTTCAGGGGCTTGATCTTGCTTTTAATTACCTTTTTTAATAGGTAGCAGGAAATCAGCTCATAGCCAGGAGTTTAATTGTCATGAGAGGAGGGATTGGAGTACCCTAAGCACCAACGAGTGTGGCTTCCAAGCCCCATTGAGGCCCTTGCTGGATCAAGAGTACCCACTAGCTTTGGGGTGTCCACAACATTGTGGTATTAAGAATAGAGCAAACAAGTATCCCACTACGACAAAATGAAAAGATAACAACAAAAAAAAAAACCAATTAGAATTTTCTCTACAAAAGCCTAACTTGGACTATTAATGGTGGAAAAACCTGTTGGATGGATGATAGGCATATGAGTTGTATGTGGTGTGAAAACGATAATTGTACGTATGCTTATCAGCAGGAGATATAATACGGTTAACACTGAGAAAACTGTCTACGAATTCTATGAAGCTAGAAATTCATTGTCAAAAAAGCCAACAAGTGATCAACCATTTTAATCAGATTTAGTTGGCTATGGTAAGGCTCCACTGCTTTTAGGATCAACAAACCCCTGTACTGAAAGTATGGCTATTAAATGATCAACAGCAACTGTACGTGTGTAGTGAACAGTAAGGCCTTCGTGAAAAATCTAACCTTCGTGAAGGACTAAGGGTGGGCAAAAGTTACAATTTATCGACTTACCCTGCAAAGTGTAAGGCAGCAAAAGCTCTGGAATATTGAGTTCCGGGTTACAGTCAATTTAGAATGACGTTCACTGCTTCATATTTTCATATCCAATTTCCTGAAATGAACATCCAAAATTTCCCTAAATATTGTTTGATTTCCGTAAAATCAGAGTTTATGAACTCAGTTTCCTGGAACGAGTTAGAAGTATACTTTCTTCTACACAGAATGTCCCCAAAGTTATAAGATTTGTGTCGATATAACGAATGCAATCACTTCTGCATTCTGTTTTATTTTATAGGCTCCAAGCATGGCGCTACCTCCAGTACACAGTGCCAGCTAATATCCACAATATAGCGTCAATTTAGCAGCATCTCGTTATTTTGTTATGAATTATGCACGTTTTCATGGATTTTGATCAATTTCCTTGGAGTTTCCATTCATTTCCATGAATATTCAGGACGTTAAGTCTTTAAATTTCCTTTTACTTTGGAGTTTCTTTAAATATTCCTTAATCTTGAATTCCTATAAGTTCCTTTAAATCAGGAAATTTCCTGAAATGTGGAAGTCATGATGACGTATATTTTCTTTCAAATTTGCACACTCATAGCAGATTTTAATAATTGCAATGCACGATGGGAACTGGGAGTATACCAAACGACCGGTGCCGTGCTTAGTGGAGTGCCAGCGCAAAGTTAACAGTGTTAACTTAGCGCTAGCTTTACTACTGCAATATTTTACTCCCATTTCCCATGCTTCTTCGTATGCGTGACGTAATCCTTAACGTCTACCATTGATACCATGAACAACCTGGGTATTTTAGAGAGTGCACTAACAGTGGCAGCTCCTTGGTTGGATTGATTATTGGTATTCAGTGACTTAGTAAGGATTTCTCTCACTGGGGCATTCTGTTTGTTGTGTGATCGCCGGCCTAGGGGATAAGTCTAAGGGAAAGGCCCCTCCCCTTTGAAAATGTTTGAAAAATAAGGTGTCCTTATATGCAAGCTGGTGCCTCATATCCTATTTTTTAAGTAAAATTTACGTATTTTATAGGTACTAAAAATCAGCATCAGTGATGGAGCATGACCCAATGCCCCCTCTAAATACGGACTGTTGGTATTCAACATCGGTATCGGCCTACATGTGCTGTAGTCGACTCCCCAACTACCGAGTCCCAGTCCGAGCCGTTGGCGTTTGAGTACGACTCCGAGTCCTCTCTATTAAGAAGTATGCACTAAAAATAAGAATCCACAGGCATAGGAAGGTATACTGAAGTGCGGAGGCGAAATAAAAATCAATGGTCAGTGGCCTCTTGAGGGGTTTGTATTGCTCTTAAAGCGGAGCACAACTGTAAGTTGGTGCAGCGTACCCAGGAAATGTTCGTTGTGAGAAATAGCCCTTTCCAAACCTTGTACGTGCATAGTAAACTCTTTCATTTTGATATGTGCATGTTGTCGAAGTTTAGTACACTTTAAAAAGAAATGAATAAATGAATTAAAGAGATCTTCCAGAGACAAAATCCAGTAACTAAAAAAATGCAGAAAAATTCTCTTTTAGGAGGTGAAATCCGCATCTCAATAGCTTGCAGAGTTTGCAAGATACAAATTTTCAAAGAAATGCAAATTTTTCTCAAGATGAAGTGCAGTATGGAAAATATGTGATGTCATCGCGGCACATAAATTTGACATAGAATTGAATTTCTTTATGGTATAATGCCGCTGTAGGGAATATTTAGCAACTGTTTTGTTATGCTCTACATATGGTGTAGATTTGTGCTAAATCTACATGGAAATATATTCAGTTTCCAACAGTATCAAATTTCAAGGACAAACAGGACATTTGATTGTAAAGAAAAACAAAGGGACTCTGATGTAATGTGCTCACTTGACATAACAATCTGTGACCTTGATGACAACTGGAGGTATTTTGTGACAAAAAAATCACTCTTTAATGTGAGATATCTCGGGTTAGGAAAAAAGTATTGCTGCGGGGTTTGAGGGCACGAATTGGAACATTTTCCTCTTTTACGTGAGACCCTTGTAAAATGCCACTGGAAAATGCCTCTAACGTTTCCTTTACACTACAGGTACAATCCCGGTGGGGCACTTTTACTACGAAAAACTACTGGGATATTTGAATCTACCGTGCTTGGAAAGGGATATGTAAGAAGGGGTGAGCACCTCGCTTCGGTAAGAATTATGAAGCTATAATTATTATATTGTATTTACTTACGTGTGTTTATGCATTTAAGTTTACCTTTTTTAGTGTCCAAGAAACCGTAACATATTTTGTGAAACAAAGCAAAGACATATTATGAAATAGTTACACAATTGACACTACTCGTCATGAACCGGTCAGGGTTGTTAATTCCCCACTGATACGGTTTCTTCCGTCAATTAAAATGTGGTACTGATTGAGTGTTTTATGAAATAGTCTACGGAAATGTGAAGGGCCGCCAAAATCGAAGTACCTGTTGAAAAATCTGCACTGGTGGTGAGCCAAAATACAACCGCGACATAAAATAATTTCTTTTGTATTGTATCGTGCCACGCCCAAGAAAAGAATTAAACAATCGAGGATGAATTTTTCTAACATTAACAAAAAAAGACAGTTTAGGAAAGACAAGTATGTCCAGGTAGCATAGCCATGGTAAAGTTACCCCTTTTAATTAAAGTCCTGGGGTATTTTCCACTGCAGGTGAAACCTGAAACTACTTCCAAATGGAGTTAGCAGCCACTCTGCACAGACCACCTGCTGTGTCGTTTCATGCCTACTATGCACCATTTACTACGTTACATTAAAGATCTGTAGACATGTAAATATAATGCTTGCCATCTGGTGTAAAAAGCATTAAAAATGATAAAAATAGCCGCAATTCCCATTAAAATCCATCAGATATTGACCATTTAACAAGACAGTTACTGTTTTTCACCTACAACATGAATAATTATAAACATGAACTACTTATGCAAATTTATGACGTACAGAGAGGTACCTGTCAACTGGGTGAAATGTTATCCTTTGTTAGTTTAGCCGTCATTCCAAGGACAGCTGTAATTTTGGGATGCCCCAAGGGTTTAATTTTGGAAGTAGCTATTTAGTTCTTTGAAAATACCACATTAAGCACCAAACAAGAAACTAGCTATTAAGTAATGAACAGATAATTTATAAAGGAATAAGAAAAGAAATACAGACACTGTGCAACACTCCATATCATATGTTTGCATAGCTAATGAACAATTCCAACAAATGGTCAAACTTTGAAGAGAAATACCTTGAAAACAGTAAAAGATATTCAAATAATTACAACGGAGTTTTGATCAGGGGATCTTAATTTAGCTTTATTGAGTAGAACAACTGAATTTATTGCATGTCCACAGACCTTTAAAGCACCCGGTGTACTGTTTATTTATTTCATGAAACGAAGAGCAACTGGTCGAGGACATTAACATCTTTAAGAAAAGTCCTGAGGGGTATTTTCCATTGCATGCGAAACCTGAAACTACTTCCAAATGGAGATAAGATCCCCTTTGCACAGACCAAGTGCTTGGCCGTTTATTTAAGTGATATTTACTACATGAAAGTAAATTTTGAACGATGAGCAACTGGTAACTCTACAGCGAAACAAAGGGGTTTTCATATTGAAGGATCTACGCTCCTTGAAAAAATTAAAAGGTAAGCCGTCCGAGCGACTGGCCACCAGTGAGGACTCCACACGTTATTGTATATACTTACTGTCTTGGAGACAACATGGAGAAGAAAATTGAGAAGGTCCCTAAAGGCACTCGTCTTCATCAGTAGATCCGACCCTCGGGCAGATGATATGCGGGTGACTTTTCATGACTCACCTCCCGTTAAGCAGTCCCTCCTAAGTGTAGTAGCTGGTGAGTCGCCGTCCGCCGAGCAGATCTCCCGTCAGCAGTGTCTCTTCAGAAGCTCCGTCGAGCAAAACACTCGTGAGTAGAGCCAGGTTAGTAACCGTCGGGCGAGTAGATCCCTCTTGAGTAGGTTCTCGTGAGCAGCTGTATTGTGCAGGTAACTCGTGAGTAAATTCTCCTGGGTAGCCAATGAATTTGACTTAACCTTCTCGTGAGCATATCAGTATAAAAGGGACATTGATATGGGGGGCCGTTTATGACAATATTTTATAAAGTTTATATAATTATGTTATAATATAAACGCAAAATATATTGATTATAGTTTC
>WURT03246504.1:15397-26113 GCA_009936505.3 Holothuria glaberrima | reverse complement strand
AATAACTCACGACTAATTTTAAACATAAACATTCCCATCTGGTGCTTATAGATGTCAAAGACATTTAAAATATTTAAATCTTTAAAGAGATCAGCGGTGTTAGCCCTATATTGAGAAGAGGTAATTAAGGGAATAGCTCCTTTTTGTAAGACATAAAGTCTATTAAGGTATGACTGGAAAGTGTTTCCCCAAGCAATACTGCAATAAGATAAAGTTGGGAAGAATAAGAGAATTGTACAGAGATAAGAGGATACGACGAGATACAAGGTGCTTGATTTTATGTAGGACGCCTATAGTCTTAGAGATTTTGTTACATAACAGATCGATGTGGTACTTCCAGGTGAGTTGGGGATCGATAAGAAGTCCTAAGAACTGTACTGAATTGGATTGGGTGACAATGGAGGAGTCAATAAAAATACTAATATAAATTTAGTACATGAATGTTGCATTTTCAGTCTTACTATAGAGGGGTAGATTCGGACTTGTAATAGTTTGTAAATTGAGACTACAAATGATCATTTTTTAGCTAAAGTTGTCATAAAAAGCCACAAACAGAAGGTAACTTGTCAGGGGAGTAGCAATGTCCAAAAATTGGGTGGGGTGGGGGAAGCCGGCTCAACATCTTAAGGGCACTCTTCAAAGTTGTGATTATACATATGTTTGTATGCATGTATTTATATGTACATTTTTCATTTTTTAGAAGTGGCGCATTTTACAATTTCCAGAAAAGTGTGAGGGGGGGGGGGAGACTAGTCCCCAGTTAACTCATTTACACATAGCCCAGGCACTTGCTCCATGAAAGTGTCTTTCTTTCACCTGGTGGCTTCTGATAATTTCATAAAATGACACTTGTCTGTTGGGATGTTTGGATGTAGTGGACCTGTCCAGCTTCATCATCCCTTCATTACTTGTCCGGTTTGGTCAGGTTGTTTTGTGGATTTTATGGCCAGGCAGGCAAATAATTTGCTAAATTTGCCCACTGTGCCATACAGGGATGTTTCTCTAAAATGTAAACACTCTGACCACAACTGTCTGGACAGCAGAGGCATCCACAGTAGGCCTTGAATTAAGAATTGAGAAGGGCGAGGCCATTTTTGTGGGGCACATAAAAAGTTGCCTTGGGTTTTTGTCCATGTTTGATCATATTAAAATATGTCAAACTAGTTACAAATACAACCATCATTAAAATTGGGAGTAAATAAGTCAGACTGTACTAACTTCAATCCTAGCACCAGTTCTAGCTGTGCCGTGCTCCATGCGGTAATGCAGGCCTGTATAAACTATAACACAGTGGGCCATTTGTTACTTGTAACGATTGTATAGGCTGAATGTAATTCTTTCTTTGTCCTGACAATTTTCCCACCAATGGTTACCATAGAATTGCGCAAAAATACCGAAATGCTGTGTTTCAATCTGACTTTATTTTTTTTGTCCAACTCTTCTGAAAAATATCCATGATACATACAGAATACTGCTCTGTCTATGACATAAAAACATTATGATACCTAAACCTAGTTGTCTTGCTTTCTGCAACAGAGCTCACCCCATACATGTGTTTATGTAGGATGCAGCATATCATAGCACACACTGTTTAGTGCAGTGCATAAGAAACCCATGTAGATCGGCAATTTTGCGTATGCCAGTCGATATCATCAAACTGCAGTACATTGGAAACGGGCATTGCACGGTTGCACTCCATATCCTGATTATGTACACTGTGCCCTATGCTGAACACGTGTCTGTTTTTGCTTACTTTTATGTACATGAATGACACTGTATGCATGCGATGCAGACTCCACTATTGCTTGTGCATGATTTATGAGCGCTTTATAGAGATGCGCTTTAGGCTAGCTACGATCACAGCGGCGTGGCACTTTATGGAAATAGTTCTGTTTGAGTGAACTATTGAAGTTAAAATACGCAGTCTTTGTAGTAATACTGTATGTCCCTGCAAAACGAAATTGCAGGACAACTTGGGGATGCTATGGCTGACCAAGGGGCACCGATGGCAATTTCAAATGAGGGCAAGGCAGTTTACTGCCATCGGTTGTCTCGATTTTTTTTGGGGGGGGGGAGGGCACCAACGGCAATTGCAGCAGATGCCGTCAGTTAGTAACACACCCTCTCAAGTAATGCTTCATACACAAAGGTACATAATCAGCAAGTTCAGCCAAGTGCATTAAATTTGTGGTTTCAACAGTGCCAGTCTTGTAGAAATTCCAGATTGATCAAAGAAATAACAAGAAAGATTATTGAAATAATGAGCAGGAATGGTTACATCAGACTTTACATTTCACAGCTCTTGAATGGTGGGAAGCAGTTTGACAATCTTGTAGGGGCTAAGGAAGAAAACCAACCCAAAAACAGATTCAAAAATATGATAGCATGTGAGTTGACAAGATTTCATTTTCTTTCCAAGGTGTGGTTATGATGGTTTGGATATATATGGACTTGACCTCAATAGCTGAAACTCTATATCCTATCCGTTTGAAAGGAATTATCAAATCGTATTTTTCCTCATGATGTAAGTGTGCCTGCTTGGAAAGTGTAAACCAGCTTTTACAGATGGCAGTAGCATTTCATAAGTTTCAAAAAGATTCAAAAAGTTTCCAAGAAATAGCTTACAAGCGCTTTGAAGAATCCGTTCTTCAAAAACTTTAAGCAACAAGTGAAACTCTTTTAATAAGAACAGAATATTGAAACCACTTCTCTTCATTTTAGTAATTGCTTTGTAAAACTTAATATATTAATTACTATACATTAACTACCGTTTAGACTGTCTGCTATTTTGTGTTGATATTTATTAAATACAGGGATGATTGAAATCATCACACTTTGAAGTAGATGTGTATGTACAAGTGAGACTCACAAATTGATTCAGAAATGTTTCAATAATGTTTATTCCCAGATGATCACTCTAGGGTGGTCTTACCACTGATTGATGGTGATTCTCATTCTGATTACTTCAACGCTAACTATGTAAAGGTAAGAATTGTCAAGCCTTATGTGAAGCATCCATTAGAGAATTCACTCCCTTGAAAGTTGGACAAATTTGTTCTGTCCTTGAAGTCTTTCCTTGTTTTATAACTAACAAAAAGCCAAGTTGTTGCAGATTAAATGAGTGACCGGCAATACTTCTAAGGGAATCTGAACTCCCAGTCTTTTGTTGGGCTGTGAAGACCTGGTAGAAATTCCAAGGACATTTTGTTGTTTGCAGTTTTCTATTGTTAAAAAATCGGCCAAGTCATGATGCTATCGGCCAAGTCATGACGTCCACTTTCAAGGGGCAGATTTCTCTAATGCCAAAACATCCAAAAATGAGTTTATAAGTGATATAAAAATTTGCGAGTAAGCAGTTCCTTGCTGTGTGCTTGTAAAATACCCTTGATTTTGCACCTGAGTTTGTGAGCTCTTTACACATGTTCATGTGTACATTGTGGAACCTGTCATAGTAGGGTATTCAGAAATGTCAAGAAGGTTCATTTGTCATCATGTCACACATCATGCATTAAGGCTTGAGGCCAAAATGTGGATCAGACTGTGCCTGCTCCAAGAATGCAATGTAAAGCAATTGTTATGACAGGCTGTAGGGCATTTTACAAATTCATGACTGTGAAACCAAATATCATCATGCAGAATCTTTGTATGCAAAAAATGGTTTACATGCAGTTGTTATTGCTTCCAGTTAGGTGATCACTCATGCTTGTGGAAAATGTCCTAAAGGTGTATCAGAATTGATATCTATTTGCCAGGACTACTTTCGGAGCAGAATTTACTGTTCATTACTGTCTAATAGCTGTTACTTATTCCAGTGGCAAATTGGAGTAATGAACCAATCGTAGGGTACTTTAAGTGGAAACTAGAGTTTTCTCCATAAAACTGCAGTAGCTATGACTGATTTCAGTAAAGGAAAAATATGCATATGTTTAAAAAGGAACTGGTGTTATCTAGGACTGTACTTTATAAAGTTGTTGAATGGATGAAAAGGATAGTTGGGAGTCTACTATTTAATCAGTGTTCATGTATAAATCTGGAGTGTGCATATAAAAGTCTAACTTAATGTCATGAAGCTAACTCTAGTCATTTGGCATAAAACAGCTAAATGTACATTATTTAACATTCGAAAAAGTTTTAGCGGAATTCTAACTGCCAGGTAACTGTTATGACTATAAACTATGTAAATATTTTGCTCTCTAGACAAATAGCAAGAAAGTGTGCATACCATCTGTTCACATAACCTCCATTTATATTTTGCTTTCAGAATCTAGATGGAGAGGTAGCCTTCATAGCATCCCAAGGTAAAATATCATTCCACTGATGTCATATTAAAATTTGTCTCAATTGTTCCTCACATGCACACTCTTCCTGACATGTATAATTTGAAATAGAATCATCCCTGAAATCATTTCCTATTCTAAGCATTTACTGTATGTACTTTTATTAGTAACTTGAATGATGTGTACTACTGTATGACTTCCGCAGATATGCTATTGCAGATATGAAAATTAGATAAGTTGATTTTCCGACATGCTTCTCTACGACTGTTAGTGATCTTTATAAGTGTAGTCTTTCCCTAAACATTTACAAGTGGTCTACAGTTTGCATTGAAGTTTGGGCCCAGTTAGTTTACAAATTTTTCTTGGCCTGACTTTATGCATTCATATACAAACAGACTCAAACAGGTGAAACAGCCTAGACAACATCATTTAATGAACGATGTATAGAGTTAAGTATATTTTTGTTTACTTATAGGTCCAAACAAAGCATCAGTTAATGACTTTTGGAGGATGGTATTGATGGCAGATGTACACCACATTGTAATGCTGACAAATCTTATTGAAGGTGGAAAGGTAAACAACTTTTCCCTACATAGAAATAATTTGCTATGCCAATAAATTTAAGGTCACTCATTCCATCCATACTGCTTCAACCTGTTCATGGAACTTACCTGGAATGGAACTTAAGTCATCAGCTTCTTTTGATCAATTTAAACTTAAGGCAGCCTCTTGTTATCCCAAATATGACTACAAAAGTTATTGGTGACTTCCCTGTACATATTTTGCCATCAGATTTGCATAGGTTTTGGTTCACCGTCTATGTCAGAATAAGGTCTGCTGTGTTTCCATTTTTAATCCTTTTGACATTGGTAGATAGCCATCAAAAGTTTGGACTAAAATCTTACTGTTTAATATCCATTTAAAGTAATTCAGAATTCAGCAGAATTAAGGACTACAACATTTTCACACCACATCTGACATCATGTTTTAAGTCACAAATGGGGTACTCTTTACAAAGACATCAGTTCAACTTTGGAGTCTACCTCCAAATATTGCCCTACATCAATTTAACCAGTTGGACCAAAAGCTGACGTTTGTCCGGTGGCAAAATGTTTACTGGTATGATTTGATTGACATCAAAGTGGGAAAATTCAAAAGATGTGGTGTGGCCCATATTGTGCTGCATGGAAAGAGGGTGCTCAAACTACACAGTAGTGTCCTCAGCAGAGTGTCCTTCAGCAATTAAATGGCAGACTGCATGGCCAAGTGGTTAGAGCATCCGACTTGCAGCCGGAAGGTCTAGGGTTTGAATCCTGGCCGGGTTCATACCAAAAAATGGAACCTACTGCCATTTTGCTTAGTGCTCAGCATAAGCAATGGAGTAGGGAAAACAAGCCAGTGAGTCACAACTGGAAAAAGGTCGTAGCCATCTCAACTTAAACCAATTGGTTAGAAACTGGGCCATAAAACTTCATCTAACTAACAAACTAACTTCAGCAATTAAATACAGGTTATATCACATGTGGGGAAAGTGCACAAAGTAGGATTAATTAAAAGAACTGTGTCTGTATGGGATTTGGAAATCTCCTTTTTAAATAATTTGATTTGCCATCCTACTTTCCTCATCCCCCAGTGTCGTTTATAGTACTCTAAGCACTTGAAAATTGCATTGTGGACTGCAAAGTCACTTTATACAACTGTTTCACTAGTAAAAAATTTTAATTGTGTTTCAGAATCGATGTCTTCAGTATTGGCCCTTAGCAGTTGGGAGGGCAAAGCGCTTTGGTAAAATTGATGTTAAACTTGAGAAAGAAGAACCGTTTGCAGATTATGACATCAGAGAAATGAATTTAGAAATGGTAATTGTTTTCTTCATCAATATCATTGAAAGAAGTGTCTTTCCTGATATCATAAATTATTTAATAAAATCTTCTTGAGAATCAAAGCTCTTGAAAAGGATTTCTAACATGCCTTTAATGTTTTGGTTCACTCTGAAGGGGGAGCAAAGTCATAAAGTTACTATCTGGCACTTCAAGACCTGGCCAGACAAGAACATCCCTGATCAACCCTCTCCTCTGATAGAATTTACCAGCAAAGTTAAATCTTTGCAGCAAACATGCTCAGGACCTCTTCTTGTCCACTGTAGGTATGAAGAAATTGATCTTCCTTTTTCTGTTTGTGCATTGAATTTTGTTAGAAATTATGAGACAAGGCTGTCGCTTTAGGAGAGCCTTCATTTTGAATTATTTCCAGGAAGGCAATTAGTAAATGTCTAATATCTGAAGATTCATTGAAGTTTGTTACATGAACTTTTATTAATATAATTCTAAATTGTGTATTGCAAGGTAACAAGCATTGGTAAGTCTAGTCCTATGCATACTCATTCAACAGCCAATTTCTTCAATATTTTAGTTTACTTCTGAGAAGTCTCGAGTCCAGCTAAGAAAGTTAATGCATATTTTACAGTGTCGTGTGTCGCGTGGTATTGCATTATGATGTATTATGCTTCATCTTCAAAGACCAACAAGTAGCTATACTCCAGCGAAAAGACAAACTTTTAGAATTGTGTTGAAAGTTTTTATGCATGGTACAGAAGTCCTGCTCAAGACTAATGTAACATGAGTGCTGTACGTACATGTACAAATCTCCTACAATGGTGCCGTTTGGCACGGTACGGTGGGGTTCTCAGCAGCTCAATGCAGTTGTATAGTCAGTACAAACACACAGTCCTATCGAAAGGAATACTGTACCTACAGTAAAAGATTTTATGTCTGCAAGAACTAGACTAAAGGTAAAGTGTGGTACCGATCTCTGTCCATCTATTTTATGCAAATTCTACTAATTCAAATGTTGCAGGCACCTTCATGTTTGCCATCAATAGTGTTTTTACTAAGTTAATGATCATTGCTGCTTTGCCATTATTAATGATAGATCATAAAAAAATTGGCTCCTACAAGAAGGCTACAGTGAATTGCTCAGGGTTTTGCACAGGCATATAGGCTATGAAGCAAGTAATTGCAACTCATAAGGTCAATCGAAGTTCATACAGTGAATCCAATGGGAAGCAAACTCTTTATTAAGTTGGGACACAAACTTTTTTAAGCGGTTGCATCCCTGGGATGCAAACTTTATTTTCCCTAGTAAAAACACTGCCCCTTGTGACAGGTTTTTGTTTTTTTACCATTACATTTTACCATTTACATTACCAGTGGAAAATGTGATTCACAAGACCTCTCTATTGTTGTAACAATTTTACAGTGCTGGTGTAGGAAGGACAGGCACATTTATAGCACTGTACAGCTTGACAGATGCAGTGAAACACGGTGACAGAATAGATATTTATGGATTTGTGGAGCAGATGAGACAAAGCAGAATCAGGATGGTGCAAACGGGGGTAAGCATGCTTGATTGAAAAATGAAGATCATTTAATAAGAATCTACACTTTTGTCGGACTGGCTTGTCTTCAATGCCAGTGGCATTCAGATGACATATGAAAGTCACTGTATTGAAAAGTAACCTTGTGTATTACATAAGTATTTCATCAAGAGCAGTAAAACAAAGTAGCCTGGATAACTCTCTTCCTAAGTTCAGATCTCCTGCTATCTTCTTTAAGAGAGTTTAGCTAGTAAATTGCCTCAGGAAGTAAAAATTCAGATGCAGTGGTATCAAAGAGTGAATTCTCAAATGTAAGATCATGTACTGGTTGGTAGACTCTTCTTTTAAGTAAATAGATGAGTTGTATAGCATATATGATTTACATTCTCTGCAAGACAAGGAAGTATAATCCTCTTTTTGCTGTGTAATATGGGACTATAGCCATATCTTATCTCTTAGATAGAAACTTTGTGTCATGAAATACAAAAGGGCCATTGGTTTATGAGTGAGGCAGCTTGTGCTATTCAATATAAACAATGTGAAAGTGATCATGGCTCATTCATTAGGTCAAAGAATTTGCTAACCTGCATTCACTGTAGCTACTGCAGACCTGTCCACCTGTCTTGCTCAGAAAAAGGGAGATTTGGAATTTTCTAAACTGAAAAATCAGGAGATTTGGAGAAAAACCGGGAGTTTGAAATTAAGTTCATAGCCGGGCATACAAACAACTGGGTTTGAGATAGGCCTTAAAAACCAGGAGAGTCCCGTTTCAGGGATTGGCCAAAAACCCAGGAGCCTCCTGGTAAAGCCGTGAGTGTTGACAGGTACGCTGCAGTTGTGATCAAAGTGTGGAAGCAACAGTACAAATATGTTACTTTGTGTTCAGTACTGATTGAAGAATCTCAGGTTTACATTTCTATCCGTTCATCTGGTTACTAGTATTGGCACTAGGATTCAGAATTTGGGTGAGGAGGGGGATTCCCCTCTCCTCCCCTCCTTGTCTGCCCCTTCCCTCCTTGTGTTAAGGAAACACTGGCTGTTATTATGAGATACTTTTAATAGAATAAGGAGACACTTGCTTGAAAGGCATGGGTTTCTTTTCACATTTAACTAACTTGAGCTTTCCTGAAATTTTTATGTACCAGATTTTCATTTTGAGCCATAATAGAGAATGTGGAGTGTGATTTATCAGCTTCAGTAGGGAGAAAATGTCATGGAGAATATAAGATTAAATGATAATGCACAGACATTACTCATAGTCAGGAATTGATCCACTGCAGTGTCTTTGTCTTCTAACTTAAGGTGCCTGTTAAGGTCATAAAATATTGTAAAAGTATGGCTCTTCAAGTGTTTAAGTTTTCATTTAAAGAGAAATATTGCATTTGAACTGCACCGACATGGCATACAAAGAAAATACTGTTAATCATTATGAAACCATTCAGTCTAACCAATAAACTCTAGCAATAGCTTTATCTCCTCAAAATATTATGCACAACAAGAGTAACAGATTATGCATCATTTGAATTTTTGAGAGTTTGGGTTAATTAACAAATTACTTTTTTGCAACAAATAACCAAGTGTCTTCCTGTGAGGACCTTATTCCTTAAAAAGAAAGCTCCTGTACTGCACTATTTTGAATTGTCTATCATTCTGTATCTATTAACGTTGGTTTAAAAAATATGAAACTTTTCTGTGAAACTAGGGCAATATTTCCTTTTAACATGGTATATGTTGATGTCTCTCATCCCTAGGCTTTTATGTAAATGTTACTCTTATATGATTTGCTTCACAGTTGCAGTATAAGTTTTTACATGAGTGCCTACTTGAGGTGTATCTTACGGGTGAGACCCAGATCCCACTACACACCATGGAAAGGATCAATTTTAGTGCGGAAAGGAGCAAACTAAAGGAGCAGTTTAAGGTATGATAAGTTTGGCAGCATAAGTAAAATATTTGCAAGGTATTTATTGCATTGTTGCCAATACTCAATTGTATACCATTTTTAGTTTTCTTCTAGTACATGCTTAGACCAATTTACCTTCTGGCTGGTGTGTCAAATGTGTTAAATGTCCAGGAAAAGTTTCCATTAGTTTTGGTGTAATATTTACAGTTTTTGCGTTAATATGCGCTATGCCTCTGTTAGTAACATACAATAACATCAGACAATGATTATAAAATAAATGGTGATATTAATGTAGGGAATCTCTGTGTGTTCTTGAAATCTGAAGTTGGATGTAACTAGTTTTGTAATGTGTAGGTACCATTTAAGGACAGTTTGTAAATAAGTAGAAGGGAATTAATAATTGCCCATGTTGTAAAATGTTGTTTTAGGTGCTTGCAAAGCTGAACCAGAGATCTGCCAAAGCACATTCTTTTAGTAAAGAAGAATATAAGAAATGCAGGTATTCTGACATTATACCAGGTCAGTATTTAATTTGCTATGGACCCTTTGTAGAGTATTATCAATTTGGCATCTTTGTATACTAAGAATGAGTCACTTGCTGTTTCAAGACCAGTTGCCCCTTGTTAACTTTCTTGAAATGCCAGCTTGGGAATCCTAGAAATGTTGGATATTTTACTATTTAGACCCAAAGAATTTAATAATGTAATTTTTGAGACCTCTGAACTTTCTCCATATGGACAAACAACATGTATGGGTTGTTAAGAGTTTACAGTGAAACACTTGACATATTGTTGCTGATATCAGTCATGGTCAGTGTTCAAAAGAAAGTGTACTTACATGCACAGATGTATGTAACATTGACCCTGTTCATGTAAAATTTGACAATATGCATGCTTAATCTTCTTTTTTTCAGCCTGTTTTGGAGGAAAAAAATGTCAGTTGTGCATGTATAAATTTTTATTTTCTTATTTTAACTTCTGTTCAAAGCATGTGTTAAAAGTAACCTTAAACCTAATGCTACACCAAGTGCAATTTTTCTTTTGACAGTTGAAAAGAAACGACCCTTTCTTCAAAGCCAAGGTAAAGCAAGTTCCAGTAACTACATCAATGCCTGTGTTGTGCCGGTAAGGTTGAACTTTATCATTTATTTTGATCATTCT
>WURT03246504.1:0-15297 GCA_009936505.3 Holothuria glaberrima | reverse complement strand
GTATTCTTGTAAGATTTAAAGATAGATGGACAGATATAAAGAAGAACTACATCAATGCCTGTGTTGTGCCGGTAAGGTTGAACTTTATCATTTATTTTGATCATTCTGTATTCTTGTAAGATTTAAAGATAGATGGACAGATATAAAGAAGAACTACATCAATGCCTGTGTTGTGCCGGTAAGGCTGAACTTTATCATTTATTTTGATCATTCTGTATTCTTGTAAGATTTAAAGATAGATGGACAGATATAAAGAAGACCATTCTCCACAACGTATATATCATGAAGCTCATCTGCCTCATTTCAAAATTGCAGAAGGTTGCTGTAGCTTGATTAATTTGGTAGAAACTTATGCGATAGTTTATGGTTATTAGTGTGTTTTAATGTCCATGGAGTCTATAGATGTTTTCACTATATTTGAGGTAGTGTCTTTTGGAGATAAGGATTCCCCTCCCCCTTTTCCACATCAACTTTGTGCAAATCATGTTTCATACAACTAAAGTTGCAAAGATTGAAGAAGTAGTTCTCTTTAACCACCTCAAGTCAGACAAACAATTAACCACAAATCCAGTGATAATATTTGGTATCATTGGAAAGAAAACAAGACATTCTGTCAAATGGTGAAAGGTTAGTAGAAGGAAATTGGCTTTAAAATTGAAGAAGAAAACAGTGGTGTGTGGTAAAGTAGTATATACATGGGCAGAAATGTTTGGAGAGTTGTACTTTTGCATAGTGCAAAATGCTTAGGAATTGGTATATATTTTACTTGTGTGATATTGCTTGCGATAAAGCCAAGTGCAGCCCTGTGGCATCAGAAAGCATACAAGAACCCAGCATTTCTAGTGTTCTAAGTGGTCACAAACACTTAACATTTAGTAATAGTCAAGTCTTCAGATACTAGATTTTTGACTTGGCTGATTTCTTAGAGGAAACACCAGTAATGTAAGGATATAGAATTTGGGTGGTTTGTACATGAGATGCAACAGTAGGGTTCTGTTGTAAGGCTTCCCTACTTTAAAATTTGCTTGGGATACAACCAGAGTGCACAAAGTGGTCTAGTTTATAGTTTGCTATTCCGATATGTTTTCCAAAACCTGCTTGTAGCAGGTGTTGGCATAGGGATATAATTAGGGGCCGGGGGGGGGGGGGGAGCTATAATTTGTGAAATGGGATAAACAGCCATGTTAAATATTTTCTGAGCATATCGATGTCTTCCCACTACTAGCGTATATAAAATTTGTGCTATTATGGGGGGGGTTTAATGCCCCCTACCTGCCCCGTAGAACCACTCTTGCTTGCAGTTATGTGTGTGCATCTACATGTATGAGTGTGTTGTTTAATTTTTGACTAGATTATGTTTGCTGCCCTTGTTTTAATGCAATTATCTGTCCCATCTAACATTACATGCAATGCATTTCATCACGGACGGATCCAGGAATATTATCAGGAGGGGGTCTGAATGCTTGATGCAGGGTCGGATCTAGTATTTGTGGGAGGCAGGCAGGGTTCTGCCCAGGATGTTTTGAGTGCCGCCATTACTAAGCAGAGCGCCACCATCAGTTTGCGCAGAGTGTACAAGAAACTTTTTGGAATTTACAAATCCCCCTGATGGCTGGAAAAGGCATTTCCCGAGTGTTTTAAGCCATATGTACACAGCCTTAAAATGGGAATCTCGTACCTGAAATTTCTCAAAAAAAAAAAAAAATGAAAAATTGTAATATATTTTAGATGGGTTGAGGTGATACTTTTAGATGGACAGTTGAATTCACTCTTAAATAAAGACAAGAATCATAATGAATTATGCATTCTCTTTCATTTATTCAGCTTTATAATACAGTCATTTAATAGAATATGCAGCAATGATTGCTAACTTATAGGGCTGTCACATTTAAAGCTTTAGCAAACGATCGGCCATTTAAACAGTGCCTGATTCAACCAAACATTAGCCAAAAACTGTGGGAGGAGTAGTAATTTATGTAGTTGTGGGCAGATAGGGACAGTAGGATACATCCCCACCAACTTTTTCAGTGGTGGGGATAAGATATATTGTGTCTCCACCAATTTGTCTCGACCAAATTTTCTTATTCCCCTGTATAAGACTTTGGCGCAGATTGATCCAGGATTGTGAAAACCACATGCTTTAAAAGACGAGAATTATTACTATTGACACTGTCTCTGCTGAAGTATCACCGGTTCTCATTTTATTATATTTATCTAGTTGTTATATAAAGGACAGAAATGGCATTTGCAGCAGTCTATAATTGTTTTATGGGAGAGAATCCCAGATCCATCGTATACAAAAGTCCTCAACTGGCTCTTGGGTGTCAGAAGCAAAAATGTCAGATATTTACCAAATTATGGTTTCTTTTTCTTCCACTTGATATACAGCATAACTGACTGAGTAAGATGACTGGCGGAGGGTGCATGTCAGTGTACTGCAACCTGTAATACTGTCGCATCACTCAGACAAATCTTATGGGAGGCCAATTTGTTGATAAGCAGTCCGCAAATTGCTGACAGCATAGAGATAGTAATTAGGTGTTTTGGGAGAGGTGACAGATTAAGCAAAAACTTGCCAAAGTTTTCGTATAAGTTTCTGATTATTATGCCATCTCAGCAGGCTACATCTGGTGAATACGGAAGAGCAACTACAACTAACATAGTTTCTCCCTGGAAAATATTTTCTACTCTTGAAAAAGGGGTGCGGGGAGGTCCGGACCCCTTTGCATGTCATATTTCAGGAAAAAGGGGCATCCGGACCCCCTTGGACCCCTCCCCTGGACCTGCCCATGGGCATCCAGTTCCTTCTAAGATTGCTTTACCAGGACTCAAGTTTTATAAACTCATGTCTTGGTGCTACCATCTCCAAGCAGTCGTTAAATGATTCTATCAATTTTATTTTGTCTTTAGTCTTACAGAAAGACAAATTCCTTCATTGCCACACAGTCCCCTCTACCAAACACTGTGGAAGATTTTTGGAGGCTGGTGTATGACTGGAATTGTCCTCTTATTGTGATGCTCAACCAACTGGATCCTCTTGATAAAGTTTGGACAATTTCTTTGTTACTCCCCTTTTTCTTTGCCAAATTTTTTTGCATCAGAATTGGAGTATTTGAACCGAATGCATGTCAGATAGACAAATCTAAGTTGTGAAGTCTTTGTAGTTGTCATATTGTTTTCAGAGTTAAGATAGTCAGTTACAAGTATGAAGATAGATGAAGCCTTAATTGTCTTTTCCTTTGTGCAATGTAAACTTGAAATATTGACCTTACTGGTTGTGTTTGAACTGCAATGCACATGTGGACAAAAAGCATACAATTTGAAAGGGATGAAGAAGCTACCATAAAAAGCACCCTTCAGAGGAGGGCTCCCTCTTTCACTGTGCTTTCAACTTTTGCCAGGTACTAATTGTTGGTATGTGAGGGCTAAATTTGTAAGCAGGTGGTAAGTGTTGAGACTGGTAGATTCCCAAGCAATGGAGTTGGGGGGATGGGAGAGTCTGGCATCAAGAGCATTATAGTCTATAATCACATTTATGTAGTACTTAAATGGCCGGGATGGTTGTGGATTTGACAGCCAATTTAAAGTTCTTGCAGGGCAGTCTTATGGTATAGTTTTTCCTAAATCTCATCTTCCACTCTTAGACTTGCTGTAAGTACTGGCCAGAGAGTGGTTCATCTCAGTTTGGTCACATCAATGTGAAACTAAAAGATCAACAGGATATTGACTTCTATAGTATCTTCCGCCAGTTTGATATAACCTATTCCTATGATAAGGTGAGCATGATATTTTACAACTTAGATTTCAAGGGGCAAAGTGTTTTTAACTTTGTGTCAAAATCGTGCAAAAAAAAAATTTTAATCATTATTGAACCATTAAGCTTCAACAACAAACTCTAGCGGCTGTTCTACTTTCCTGGAATATTACTCATTCCGAGCCTGATGTATGAATGGTCAATCATTTGGAAATTTGCAAATTTTTCTCAATCTGAAAAGCAATGTTTATGCTTCTGCTTAATTTTTTTTTCTAGAAGGTAGTTACTTAGGTATGTAACTGAAATACCTATCACTGGTTACATGGAAATTAAAGTTTTAAACTTAGGTATGAAAATTTTCTATCCCACAAACAGACTGACATCCTGTAAACTTGTTGCTTTTCAATGGAAGTTGTAAAGATGTATGTTGTATGTTGTATGCAAATGTTAGAATCTGCTCCCTATGAAATCATGATATGTATCGATACATCTGAATTTTCTTTCATTTCTTGAAGGTGGCAAGGTCAGTCTTTCAGCTGCAATTGAAAAAATGGGATACAAACAAGCTTAGAGATATTATCAGCCTGATCAAAGATATGGGGAAACTACAGCAGGATTACAGTATGGTGACTCCTACTGTGGTACATTGTATGTGAGTGACAGGAAGTTAGAGACATCTGATAACATTACCTCCTCTAGATGTTGCAAATGCTAGTATTTTCAAATCCTGAAAATTAACAGAACCTTATTGTGACTTTCCAGGCCCAGAAAGCCATAGACTTTTGCAAAATGTCATAAGTCATGAAAACATAATAGAACTTTGTAGAAAGACTATGTGGCTGCCTTTAGATGTTTGTGCAATGTGTTTTTTTATCCTGGATTGTTTGTTTAAAGTTAGATCATGGTTTAATTGTCCTCAAAAAAAAAAAAAAAGGATATGTAATGTTTTAGTAAGAAATGAAGCCTCTGTCATTTCTGCAGAATACAGTAATTTATTACCTGGGGATGGTGAACTCTTTTATCATTAAATGCATTAAAACAGTGTGTGTTTATTACACTTGCCACTTTACACTACGCGGCAGGCCCGAGTAAATAATATGAGGATACAAAGGTTACAACTCTTCACACTTCAGTAATTACTAAACCCACCATTATAATACTCAGGCTGGCTCAGTGTAAATAATTCTTTTACACAACAACTCCTGCTGAATAACAAACTGACTCTGATAGCAACTGTTAGTTTTAAACTCCTAAGGCCATGCACTCTTTCATATTCACTGTGAACTGTGATCAAATTTTATTCCTTGGTAGAATGGGAAACCTCTGTTCCATTGACCACAAAGGGGTTGACCTCTTTAGGCCTCAGAAAAAAGAAACAGATTTGTGATGTAAGAGCAGTAAGGGAATGTACACACTGTCACAGTACAGAGGTTCACTTTCTGTACATTCTTTTCCTTTTGCAGAAATGGTGTTGGTCGTACAGGAGTATTCTTGGCTGTAGAATCTGAAATGGAACGCTATAAGATAGAGGGCAGCTTTGATATTTTTACCACTGTGAGAAAACTGCGAGGGAGCAATCCCAGTATGGTGTATACAGAGGTGATTTTCTGTTTTTTACCATAAATTTTTTAGGTACTTGTATACCTATTGTTATTCAATTACTAATAATTCAAACCTTGATAGGCAATTTTTTATGATGCTACATGACCCCAAATATTGAGGAAGCCTATGGCTTAAAAACCACAACTGCAAATTGGGTGGCTAGCCAACTCAGCAATTTAAATCAGGTTTTCTTTGAAAGGCCAGTTCAGGTGGGAAAACTGTAGACTGCTCATGAATGAAAAAAAAAAACCTTACTTCGATCCAACCTGGGGATTAAATCTCAAACATACATGTAGCTAAGCGTCATCAGTTCAAATGTCACAGTCTTTATTGTACTTAGCCACTGCACTTGTTATGACTGTTTTCTGTCAAAGGTTATGTACACATTGTACAAGACCTAGAGAGTCTTTGCAGTTTGATTGGTACATCTTCAAGACCTTGAAAGATTTAATATATGCTGCTTCCTGGCATATCCTGGATAAAGGTTTACCATAATGTCTCATTAGTGTAAATTTGTCAGTAATATTACTTCTAAGGAAATAGAGCTGATAAATATATGTCATCAGTGCCTTATTTTTCATAGATTTCTTCACAAATAGCATTTCATCTTTTCCAAAATCGCAGAAAATAGTTCCTGAAGGTTTCTTGAGGCTGGAAAATGTAATTTATAACCTGGCAAAGTGCTTGAAAATTCCTGGAAAATGAGACATTAATATTTATGTAAACCAATACTGAAACTTTGTAGCTGTCAATTCCTAGCATAAGTTTGTTTCACCTTGTTAAACCTCAAACTATTTGTCAATACTCATTGTAAAATGGTAAAATTTGAAGGTATCAATATCCATATCCCCATCTATTAAGGTATTATTTGCAGCATGGTGCTGTTTATTGATAATGCTGATTTATTGAGCAGCCTGTTTGTCTTCTAGTTGGTTTGATGGTTGTAGGGCTTGCCAAAAGCTGTGGAGCTATCACCTAGTTTTTGATGACTTTAAATAAATAATGCTATAAAACTCATTGGTTTTCGTTTTTGCAGGAGGATTACTACATTTGTCATCAACTTCTGAAATTGGACCTTTCAGAATCACAGTATGCCAACGTCTAAAAGGCAAAAAAGCATTTTACAATAAACTAGGCTTGTACGAGTTTGGCAATAGACCCTTTTTCTTTAATGGAATAGAGCTTAAGTATACATCATTTTAGGCCACACTAAAATGCTATTGATAAAAACAATACACACCAAACTCTATCCCATAATCCTTTGTCATTGCAATTTGAAAAATGATCTATGTGTGTTAATCTGTTATTTTCAATTTTTTCAGTACTACATCCCCCAAATTGTAGGAAACTCATGCGCACAGGCTGCATCTAAACCATTATCAACATTTAGAGTGCCACTTCTTGAGTGTATCCATATTTCTATATCTCTGGTGTCAATTATGGATATAACTCTGGCATATGAGCAACAAAAAACCTGTTCTGTATTGATTGCAATATAACAGCTGACTTTTTTTTTTTATTGTGTATAAAGAAATTTTAATCATTTATCACTTGCAGATTGTACTTAAGATGACCAATTTAACAGAATTGATTTAGCTTTCATATATACTTACACCCTCACATGTACCTCTAGTTGTCACTTATTTTAATACTAAAAACAGATTATAAAGATAAGTCTTTATTACTCCTCATTGCCTCTTATTTACATATGTGTATCATTATTGTGTGCAATAACTGTCTGGCAAAAACCAATGACACCACAAGATTCCCTATCTACAACGGGCCCCAGACGGTTTTTGCCAAATGGTTCATGGTTCATGCAGGCAATAATGATATCCATATGTAAATAGGAAGCAAGTGTTGGAGCTCACAGACTCACAAACCAGACATTGAATTGTTCTAATTTTGTTGGGTGTGAAGAAAGGGTGTGGTGTGGTAGTGGAGGATATGAAACTCCCCTTGAGAAGTTTGTTTTGTAATGTGACTTAGATGCAAAATGGTGCCTTTTGTGGCAAAGCTTTGTACAGATTCCATATTAAGGAATTACCATTATGTAGTGATGTTTTTGGTATGGCATGGTAGTCCTGCAATGCTGGTACCATGAGACTTGTAGAAGGACTGGAAGCTCAGGAATATTTGCAAAATTGGGACTTGAAGACATACAGTTGTCACCCTAAAGTATATTTATAGTTTGGGGTAACAAAATTTTCAATTGGTGACTGCTTTTTGATCAACAACAAAGTTTGAAAATTCAAAAGATGCAGAGTAGCTCAGATTCTGCTCAGTGCAGAGAGAGTACTTGAATTAAACATGGTGTTGTATGCTCACTAAGACATGAAGCAATAAAATAGGTTTGAGTGTTCATAAGGAGCAGTTTTGTATAGTTATGAAAGGAGAGCTACAAATTACATAATTAGGAGAACTGGAACTTACTGGGATGACAAGATTTTTAAGTATCATGATCCATGACATCCAAATGAGACTACAAGAAAGCACACTTAGCACTTCACAAAATGGTAGTTTACTAATTTTGAATAAGAATAAAATATTATAAAAACAGCTTCTCATGGGAATGACCAAGAGGGGAGTTAAGGTATGACCATGGAGAATTTGGTTGTAGCTCCATGATATTACAAAAGGGGTAGAAGATTGATGAGTGTGTTTTACAATGCTTTTTCTCTGTATGTGCATTTAAGGACCTTTGAATATGCTTGTGTAAGGAGAAATATACTTCATCAACATCAAGCTACACGTAGTGTAAGGTTGCCACATTATTGCCTCTTGATGCAAACTTGAGGTTGGACTTGTACTTGTGTGTTCAAATTGTAAATGTAAATTTATGCAGCTTTCTAAAGTAGCATAAAAAGTGTAGATTGCACCTTATGTAAACATATACTGTTTTAATATACATAATTGATAGCCACTGGCCTATGTCTATGTGTAGCATATGCTTCATACTTGAGAAATCATGTTATTGTGAGTCACTTAATTTCTTTCACAGCAGTACTAACTTCACACCATGTTACATTGTATTTTTCTGTGTGACTCATATACTGCTAGGAAGGTGCATAGGGCAAGTAGGGAAGAAGTACCAAGATGAAGTGACATTTTTAGCAGTTTGTATCTTTTCAACAACGAGTAGTAATTCTTTGATCATCTTAGTTCTCACTTTTGTCTGGAGGCATTTCAGGTTAATGTTAAGATTTTAATATTTCAAGTTTTTAGCTGATTGTAAAACTTAAGAGAAAAAAAATTTCAGGAACATGGGTTATTCCTTTTCAATGTTGATAACTTCTTGTATTGTACAGGAACTGCATGCAGTGCATATAGAGGGATTTCATGTGATGTCACATGATCTGGATTGCCTGGCACTGAAGGGCAAAATACATGCACCTGCAGTAAGCATATTTACCGCACATGTGCATAGCAGAAACAGCTTAGAGACTACTGTGACACAATGTACCCTTGCCTTTCAAACCAAAGAAACCTGCAATCATGTGACATCAGTGAAAAATCCCACAGAGCAAATGTAAGCTTATGTTGGTTTGTGGATGTTTAAACTCGATACACCTCTACTTACATTACTATTTAACATCTTCTCAAAATATAGGCTCGGCTGTTAGATAGAAGCATGTTAGATTCCATTGTTCTTCAAACTGGCATCAATGTTCAAACCGGGCACACACTGTGTCTGAAATATGAGAACTTTATGTAGTCTCCATTCTAATATTCCTGCTTAAAAAAAGTGAGAGGATGTGGTTTCTCGTAAATAAGATTTCATGGTTTGCCTGTGTGTCCTCTTCATAGCTGTACCATTAACTATGCAGAATATATTCGTATTCTTTTTCTTTACTTTAAAGACTAAGAATTTCATGTCCACATTTTGTCTTTTGACATTCTTTTTATACTCCTTTGCTTCTGTCCAGCTGTGTGCTGGAGAAACTTTATCTAAAGTATAGCAAGTCAAATTGCAAGCAACTTTTTGCATTCTGATGTACAAAAAATCCAAATTTTCTTCCATTTGCCAAAATTCCCCTCCAAGAGATAAAATTTCCAATCAAGGTGACCAACAGATTCCCAGTCAGGGAGAAGACCTATTGCAGTGAAAAATGCTGTGGTTTATTGACAGTCTATATTTTGGGGAAACTGAATACTTTCATCTAAAAATACATGTATACCCCCCAAAATATCATAAATTTACATACTGAAAGCAATTTTCCACCCCCTCTCTTAAAGCTCGTGTGACATGAAAATTACGTAATTGGATATTTGATGTAAAAAGCATTAAATATCCAGAAAGTAGCCGTAATTCCGATGAAAATCCATCAAATATTGACCATTTTACAGGGTATTTTCTATTTCACACTTGCATTATGAATAAACATGAGCTAAATATGCAAATATGTGACATCGAAAGATGGACATACCATACATGGATCATGTTAGCCTTTGTTTTTTCAACCTTAGTTTCAAGGACACTGGTAGCATTGTTATCCCCTGAGGGGTTTATTACGAAAGTTAAAATTCTATCCTTCAGAAATATTAATATAACTCACTATCCTGTAATCTATCTGATCAGTAATTAAGAGATAATTTATAAAGGGTTAACAAAAGGAATTTTAACACTGTGCAACACTCCACATCATTATTTTTGCATAGACAATGAGTTTCTTTAGAAACCATCAAACTTTGAAGACATGTATTTTGAGAATGGTTAAAAATATTGAAATAATTCCAACGGATCTCTCACTGGAGGACTTGACAAGTAAAACAGCTCTTTTCAGTGGCATGTCACATGACCTTTAAGAGGGCCTGCCCTGACTGGTATACCTGTGTAAAAGATACAGAATACCAGCATTTTGTAAGTTGCATTTTTGTCAATACATGCCACAGTTTTAACATAAGCCTTCAATCTACTGAATTGCTAGCAGCTTTCTTGTGCATGTGCATTAATCTGATATACTAATTATTAGGAGTGAACAACAATTGTTTAGACATTTGTACATTGGTATTAAATTTGTGACACTTTCTTGGTGTATGGCTGCTTGGCAAAATTCCTCTAGTATGAAATCATCACAAAATATGATTTTCATGAGTTTGCACTGAATACAGTAAGAGCCTGCACAGTTTGAAACATGGGAGAAGTTGATACCCTGTGGATTTGCAAAGAGAGTGACACCCCCGTCTTCCACTTTTATTAGAAAATTCAAAATTTTTTCTTCATTTGTGAAGAAGCACAATGTCAAATTCTATGTGTACCTTCCTTAGAAACACATTTTAAATCAGCATATAATTAAGTAGCATAGCCTTACATACAGTATTTTTAACATTATGTAAGCATGCACTGGAATTTTGCGGTGCGGTAGTCTTTTAATTTTTAATAATTAGAACCAATAATAAAGCAAAATTTTATTTTGAACAAGAGTTTTACATTCATTGGTATATACTTAAATCCAATTTTATAGAACCTTTATGAAAAACACTAGCTTCAATTCACTGTATCTTAATATTACTTCTGAGCATATGAAAAATAAAAATTTGAAATTGAAATTTATACCCTTTGAAACCTTCATGCTCAGGAAGTTAAAGTTCAAGTATATAACTAATGCACAATGTGAAACTGACTTTATTGCCTTGCTTGCCAATTATCTTGAAGTGTTTTCATAAGCAAATAAAAACCAGACGCACAATATTGCAGTTGAATCAGTTGTATTTGGTGTTAATTGTGTCAGTGGTTCTTTAGTGTAAACTAAAGTCATTCAGTCACCTTGGTTAGATTATAAATTTAGGCTATTTTCACATCAAATAAAGTTGATGCAACTTAAACCAACATTGACAGGAATAGCAGTGTGGAACATTGATTTTAATGGGCATGAGTCCAACTGGTACATTCTTAACCCAGCCTTTATATGGTCTACAGTATATCTAACAAGAACTTGAAGGCCCAGAAATCCCTTTTGGTCTTGATACTCTCCCAATCTCCCACTTCCAGAGTCCCTTGCCAACAATCTTTTAAATTTGAACCGTGAACTATTAACTTTCTCTTCTTGGCCATAAAACATTACCTCTTTGTTGTCACAAACAGCATTTAGGACAACAACCGCATAGATGTTGCAAGGGAATAAAGACATGGGTACCGTAGAGTTTTCGCAAAAGGGCTTTTAAACTTCTTCGAACTTGCATTTATGCCACTCTCCCAAAATTTGCATGGCTTGGTATCGTTGAGAAATCAGATGAATTTATGTCCCCAACACTACTAATGAAAGTTGCAGTACCCCTCCGATCTGTCTGTATTTAATGTTCATTCAACACCCCCTCCTCCAAGAAAAAAGGTATCTTCTAGTCTAGTTAGGCATAAAGAATTTGATAAACTTGAAATGTTTGCTTCCTTCATTTGAGAAATCAGATGCATTTATATCTCTAACACTTACTATTTAAAGTTGCAGTGCCCCTCTGTCAATATTTAGTGTTCATTGAAACCTCCAAAAAAGGGCCAATGCTAGTCCAGTTAGTTATCTAAAGTTAAAATTACCTACAGTTGTCAATTCTGTCAGTATACCATGTTTAAGAACAGCAATTAAAAAGTTAGTTTTTGGTCATGGCTCCTTTGGTCACCTTTTTCATGTCACTGATGGAATATGAGGGTCCTAGTCAGGAAAAAAGTTAAAATTAAACACTGTTTGATGCTATATCGTAGCATCTGGAAAAAAAGATAATTAACAAACTTTAAAGTTCACCTAAGAAGCTGGGAAGAGAATATTAGACCTTTATTTTACTTTTTTATCTCCTTTTTATGCCAACCAATTTTCAGTGCTCAGCTGGAGGAAACTTTTTGGAATCTGGTAAAACCCTGGTTTAAATTAAGTATGTCATTTTCAAAATGCCCCCTGTACCCCCCTTGGCACACATCATCCCCTGAGTTGCAACACCCCACCCCGTTGGGAACCACAAGGCTGGAGGGTCATATGGACCCATAGTACATTATGTACTTCATTGAAATTGTTTGAAGAATTTCTTACAGTACCTAACTACTGGCAAGGCAGGAAAGGGGTGTAGCCTTCCTGGTTGCACTTCTTTGCTTCTGTGCTGGAAACTTCTGGATTGACTTCCCATTCAATCAGGCTTCACAAGAGGTTCATCCTTATACCAACCCTAACCATAATAATCCTCTATACTAACACTAAATCTCAGAGCTGACATTAATTCTTTATGTAACCCTCTTTTAACCTCTTCTCTTAAGTAGATTTTTGGTTTAGAGGATCTTCGGTTTTGTAAAAAACATTTGATTTTGCTTTTAGAAAGACATATTCTTCAATAAAAACCCCAAACTTTCAAACATACTTACGCATATGAAAGTAACAAGTGCAAAAAGTTTTAACTATGAGATTGCCGATGAAATTCCCGAACCTTTACAGTAATGTGAATTTAACTTACAAACTAAATCTATTGACCTCTATTGGCTAGCCGTCTATGGTAAACAATAAAACATCAGGGCGACACGCAACAATCTTTTTATCTTAGATAAAATATTTCAGGAGTGAAATAGTTTACTTAAGATCATATTATATTGTTGACAGTATAAACGGCCTGTTTAGGTATGTAAAACCACAACAACCATGCTTCTTTAATATAAACACTAATATAAGATTACACAAGCTCAATTAAACGAAGAAGACTAATCTGGGTAATTAAATCTCATAAAAACCAGATTGAAATAATTTTAACGATTATTAATTACCAAGTATTTAGGCAGTTTGGAAGGAAAAGTTCGCTCGATGATTTATGTTAGCTTGAAGACTGGCAAATCAAAATTTGTTGATTATTTACAGAAACAGTTTACTGTCGGGTGTCCGCAACTCATCTTGTCCCATGATAATGATAACCTAGGTTTTACGCTAAGGTGGTGATAATGATGGTGATCTTTTAGTTGGGGCGTGGACTTTCTTTCGTAGCCTCTCCAATATTTCGTCAACCACGCTGCTATTTCTGATATTTGTGTACTGTAAGACACTGTTCTCCATTTACTTTGTCTGAGGGGAGCCGAATAAATTTTGGTCAAATCTGTAATATTTTCTGATAGTGCGTGAATGTAAGACAACATTCCAAAGACTCATTGGTCATGACAACAATATTTCTTGCTAGCTTTGCCCGCATCTGTATCAAGGCGGATGTTAACCTTCGTAGCATGTCTTGAATACATACATACATACATACATACATACATACATACATACATACATACATACATACAGACAGACAGACAGACAGACAGACAGACAGATATATATATATATATATATACATACATATATAGGGGCCGACAAGGATAAAGCAGTTGATACTTCAAACCCCCCCCCCCCCACCACCTACAATCCAACGACCCAACAGATTGAAAAAGCAGTGGAAACCCCCTACCGAGAGGAACCCTTTCATCGACTCTTTTGTCAACGCTGTTAATTCTCACCTCAACAATTTCCTGACCTCCCTCAGCAAAACTCCTCCAAAGAACAACCTGTCGAAGGCAGATTGTAAGGCTATTACAGACCTTAAGAATAATCCTAACCTCACCGTCAAACCTGTCAATAAAGGGGGAGCCATTGTAGTCACGGACACTACCAAATATATAGCTGAGGCAGAACAGCAGCTCTCGGACGACTAGTTTTACAGACCATTGGACTCCGACCCCACCTTAGATTATCGGAAAGAACTCGTTTGTATTGTTAATAACTTTTCCCCCCGGGGTCAAAGAAGAGGTTGCAAAACGTATTCCGACTTCTCCAAAACCCCGCCACTTTTTATACACTCCCAAAGATCCACAAGTTAAAGGGAATTGTCACTAGGCTACAACCACAAAGGGGCAATGAGCTTACTGAAGAGGAGGTATTCGACATTGCTCGCAGAGACAAATATCCAAACCCCAGGCAGGTCCATCGTATCTGGTATTGGCACTCTGACAGAATTTGTCTCAGCCTATGTCGATTCACATTTGAAACCTCTTCTACCCACTTTACCTAGTTTCATTCAAGATAGTACCCATTTTTTAAACATACTAAGTGATATTACTAGCCCCCTGCCTGATGGTGCCCTTCTTGAAACCATGGATGTATCGGCTCTGTATACAAATATCCCCCACGACGAAGGAATCACCTGTTGCCACAATTTACTTAATGCTCACAACAACCCCTCCTGTAGTGAAATCGCAGAGCTTATCCGTTTTATCTTGAGGCATAATAATTTCACTTTCAACTCCAAAAATGACCTTCAAGTAAAAGGCACAGCCATGGGGACAAGAATGGCGCCATCATGTGCTGACATTTTTATGCATTTTTGGAACAAGATTTTTCTATATGCCTTTCCCAGAAATCCCTTTTCTACTCTGGTTTTATTGATAATATTTTTATAATATGGACACATGGTGTTGATAGTCTAATGCAATTCTTTGATTTTGTTAACAAATTTCACAATTCAACTAAGTTCACCATGGACTATTCATCGAAACAAATTTGTTTTCTGGATGTATAAGTAATGATTAAGGAAGGAGGGATTGAAACCTCCGTCTATTCTAAATCTACAGACAAGCACACTTACTTGCATTTCAAAAGTTTTCACCCCTACCACAGCAAACAATCCATAGTCAATAGTCAGTTTATCAGATACAAACGTCTGTGTTCACGCCCTAGTTACTTCGCAGAAACAGCCACTGAACTTTTTGATTTTTTTTCTCAAACGGGGATACCCATTCAAGCTCCTTAGCCGCCAGTTTGATAGGGTCCTTTCCATCCCTAGGGCCCAATTACTTTCCTACCGCACCAGGTCCGTTACTGAAGTATTCCCCTTGTAGTCACCTACCATCCTAATTTCCGACCACTCCTTAAACATGTCAAGAAATCCTGGAATATTTTAAAGTCCGACCCCACGATTGCCGATCTTTTTACTACTCC